>CANXYI010868009.1:0-11851 GCA_948208565.1 Hura crepitans
CATGCATACATTATGTGCATAAAAGGCCAATATGATGTATGCTAATGCATGGATACATGATGTGCTAATACATGCAAGGTGATTCTTTGAAAAATTTTTCTAAGGATACAAGTTGATGCATGATGTCTTCGAGTTTAGGTAAGGTCATTCGAGATTTAAATTATGAATATATGATGTGTATACATGGTAACACAGGAGGCTATGATGCATGTTAATGCATGTTATGGATGTTTGGTTAATGTATAGATGATCTTAGAGGACTATATGTGACATATGATGCATGTTAAGGCATAAGTGAAAATTAGGATGCATGCTAATGCATGGATTCATAATATACCTATTCTAGAATGATTTGAGTAATGACGTATGATGATGTTGTAGATACCCATTTTTGTCTAGATTAAATAAAACATATTAAATAAAGTTTTTTTTAACTAATCAATATAATTATATATCTAATATAAATACTTTAAGTCACGTTATTAGATAACTTTCTACTATTGCTCAAATTATATTCGAAAAAATTACTATTATAATATTATCAGTTATACCATTATTTATAAAGCATTACTAATGCTATCATTTACAAAATATTATCATTAATGCCATTACCATTATTATTATTGTTATTGTTCATGAGTAATTATTGTTTATTGAAAGAAAATTTTTGTTCTTGCAAGGATATTATTATTATTATTATTATTGTGGTTGGTGTTGTTGTTGTTGTTGTTATTGTTGTTGTTGTTATTGTTATTATTATTATTATTATTGAATGCTAAATTATTATTCCTATTGGTGTTCCTATTTGGTTTGATAATTATATTTGATTAAATTGCTATTTAGACAATAATCAAAATAAAATAATTAAATAAAAAATTAGAATAATGGAAAAAATAGAAATAATAATTATAAAGTTTTTGCTAAATACAAAATATGATTAGTATATAAAATTACAAAAAAATAATATAATAAATAAAATACAACATATAAAAATAAATACAAATAAAATATAAAATATAGATTGTAAGAATATATAGATTAAAAAAAGGAAAAGAATTATTGGGCCTGAACTGCCTAGGCCCAATAGTCTAACCCAAATCTAGTAGGCCTAATAATCCAACCCAAATCCAGTAGCTTAACAATCCATTTCCTGATGCCCACCAACAACCCAACAATCCACACATTTAGCATTTCAGCCCAAAAGGCTCAATAGGATATACAACAGAGATAGCAAAACCCATTTTTTTGCTCATTTACTATCCAAGAAAGTAGAAAAATATCTCCTACTGTAGTAAGTATATTGGGTTAGGGGCTACCATAACAGTAAAATGAACAGTAGAAAGGAATGATTATATAAGGAGAAACTTATAACATTAATGGGAAAGGAAAAAGAACCCACAAAAAAAACATACAGAATGTTGAAGACTAGAAAAAGGAAAAAGAGAGTGATAGCAGAAAAGTAAGCTTAGAAGTATAGGAAAATACATCATTTTCAACAAGATTCAAGTAACAAGATAGAAGATAATATCCCTAATCTTAGATGATTCAACTCTAATATTTTAAAGTCAAAAATTGATTTTCAAATATTAGAGGAGGTCCGAGTTTGATCTATTTAATCATCTCATTCATATATGTTTGTTTCCAAGAAATCTATCTCTTTATGCATCATAAAAGTCATGTTTTATTTTTTATGATGGATAAGGAAGGTCAGTAATGATATAGTGATTTCAAAATTTTGTGATTTGTTAAATTTGATATACATGGGTATAATACTGATACATAAAGGGAGTATGATAATATTTTATCCTCAGATTCATGTTTATACATGTTATTACTTTAGATCAACATATATATTTACCCTAATCCTTAAATGGGTAACTATTTACTATTTTGATGACAAATTTAGTTCATAAAATATTTGATTGGGTAATAAATCATGCTGTTTTAGCATCTGGAGAACATAATACTAAAAAAAATGATATAATCATAGGTTGCCTGCATATCCAACCAATGTTGCTGAACTAATGAGCTGCCAACAAATCAAATAATTCATAGCAAGTATGCAGTAAATGTTGCCAAACATTTTAGGAAAGGATAAAACATTTAGACTAACCTAAAGCAATAAATTATTTTAGCCCTTTATCATCATAGGACATAAAATCGAGTTTTAAGAAATCAATGAAAAATAGAAAATGTAGTACTAGGAAAATAGTTTTAAAGGTTCCAAAATAATAAATTTTCAAAGTATAAGGGAGATTATAGTTTCAAAAGTAAAAAAAAAAAGGAATATTCAAATCATGAAAATAGGGCTTAAATATTTGTTCTCATAAATCAAAATAGAGAAAAATGAGAAATGAAAAATAAATAATGATATAATAAGTAAAAAAGTAAGTCTTTGTTTAAATACTAATATATGAGGACCAAGGTTAATAAGTATATGGAAACTAAATATAGGTGATTACATAAACTCTAACCATCAATAAATGAACAATCACATGCATGTAAGTCTTAAGATCCTTTACCAGAACATAAAATAGCTAACTAATTGATCGAGGTAGAGATTAGGAAAACTTAGCTTAATAAAGGAGCCAATAAGTTAAAAAGACTTTCTATTTTCCTTTTCTATTTTAATTAGCATAATAAGATAACAAATAAGATTAATCTAAATAGACAAACAAAAGGTACAAAACTAATGTTTAACACTAAAATAATACCATATGCAAATACAAAACAAATTATTAAATAACTATATAATGAAAGAAGTCAAATGATATGCAAATAAAGCCTTAGAATTTGAAGCATAAACATGATTTATATATAGGAAGAAGGCTCTTTATAGGCAAACAAAAGCACTAAAGAGTGGAGAAAGCTTAGTTCTATAAATCATACAACCACCAACTTAAAATAGTAACAATTCCAATTTTAACATGTCAAACTCTTAAAAACATTAAATCCATTAAAAGTCTAAAAGAGAATATTAAAAAATAAAAAAAGAATATGTTAATAATAAGAAAGACAAATAACTAAACTTGTGATGAGAAATCTAGTTAAATTTAAAAGATCATTAACAAGATAGAAATCAATTCCAATAATCCTATCTAATATGTGTCATGAGTAGATTTGAAAAACAACATAAGAAAAACATTGCAAGCAAATACATAAAGTAATGTGGAGAAAAAAATGGAAAACAAAAGCAAATGAACATAGCAAACAAATATATTGAAGTTGTAAAACTATAAAGATTAATGTACAATAGCAAAAATTCATTGAAATTCAAGTTAAATTCTACGAAAAAGCAAAAGCTACCAATCATCACATAGTTTAACTTAATCTCAAAAAAAAAAAAAAATCCAAACTGTTGCAAAATAAATATTTGATAAATTCAATGACCAATACCTATACTCAGGTTACAAAATAAATATAAGTTATAAGAGTATAAAATATATGAAATAAATAATAAGCCATAAGATTCATTACTCGACCAAAATAAATAAAATTGGAATTATACACATAATCGACCAAAATAAATAAAATTGGAATTATGTGTATAGATAAAAAGATAGAATAAAAGGATTCAAATTGGTATACACAGATAGACTCAAATAGAATCTTTTTTTAGAAAGAATATTTATAACTTTGATATGAAATAAAGAATTCACAAAAAAAGAGAAAATAATAATAAAATTAAAAATAGATATTCAAAAGTATGAAGTCATTTTTTAGATAAGTCATTAATAAGAAATAGAAAGACAAATAACTTGAATTGACTCAAACAATAAATCAAACTAAGAAAGGATAAATATAAGTAGATCCATTAAATAAGTAACCTACAACATGCAAGTAAAGCTCAAATCCAAGGAAAAAAATTAGTAAAAGAGAACTCAATTTTTATAGAGCAAAAAGTCATCTTTTTGGGTTGTAATTTGGCATTCGATCAATCTTTCTATCTTATAAATAGTAAATAGAAATCAAAATGGCAAAAAATATAATCGTAAAAATTCAAATATATAAACCCAAAAACATGAACATAGAAGGAACAAAACTAGCAAACTAATGAAAAGGAAAGATAAACGAAAGACCTACTGTTATAAAAATTAATGAAGTCTCATGAGTCATAGATTTGATCATTTAGAAATAGAAAAAATAAGAAATCAAATTTAAGAATCCCTAAATAGTTTTGACTAACCAAAGTGCAAAGTAATCGTAGGAATAATTCTTCTATATGCAAGCAAAAATCAAGTTCTTTGTAAAAATGATAATCTAGTTTCAGTAAGATTCATGCCTCACATCACACAAATTTATCATGTTCAAGAAGGAAAATAAAAATTGTATGCATATATACCTCTAAGAAAAAGTATTTGTAAGTTTCAAATGACATGGGAAAAGCAATTATCTGTAAACAAAACATGGATTGATATCACATGTATATAGTAGAAGTGAGTTTTTTCTTTTACAAATTCATAAAATAAAATAATAATCAAATAAATGGCCCTAGATAATGAATAAGACTCACTAAAACTCAATATGTTTAGATCATTCTACCATTTAATAATAGAGGTTCTTCAAATGATCAAGACCACATATAAAAGTTCAGCAATTAAAAGAAGCAAAGTAAAAGGAATTATATAAAGTAATTAGCTATTTGCATATAGAAACTCATATCAAAACCACAAACAGTAGATTATTCGAGTTAAAAAATGGAAAACTTAGTTAAAAAAATTATCATAACACTTTGTCAATAAAAAAGGTCTAAGAATAATAGTTCTACCTCTGCTCCAAATTGAGAATTTCATACTCTTCATGCAAGTTCAAAAAGCAATAGAGAACTGAAAAGGAACCAGAATAAGATTGAATAAAAGCCAATAAAAAGAAAGTAAAAGAATGATAAGGAAAAGTTTAGAGGATATGTAGATAGACTAGAGAATTACTTTGCGCACATCCTCGAATAGGAGATAAGAGTTTTTGATTTCATTCATACTTCAGAAAAAAATGGTATTTGAATAATATTTCCTTGAGACATTAGTTGAAATTTTATGGTAAAAGTAAAACAAAAATGAAGAACTTTCTAGCCAAAAAGGGATAAATTGTAAGCCTAAATTAACCCCATACATTTAAAACCCATTGGGATTATCCTTGCATAAACTAAAATGATAAACAAAAATAAAATGTCATTCATTCATCAAAAACCAAGATCTTGCCATTTCTACAAAAAAAAAAAAAAGAATCAGTATCATGGAAAATCATGCATACTGGTAAGGAAATAACAAAAGAAATGACTTTTGTTTGACTAAAGAAAAGATGGTGGGAGAAAAGAAGTAACAAGAGGGGAAAAATCAGAAAAAGAATAAGAGTATAGGGATATAGTTACTATTTAATTCAATTGATATGCAAAGAGAGGACTTGAATGAAGAAGAACAACACTGATTCATAAACATTAGAGGGAGACAACAAAAATAAAAAAGGAAATAGGAGAAAATGAAAAAGATGAAGACGATAAAAAAGAAAGAGAAAAAAGGAAAAGAAAGAGAAGGCGTCAGTAGAGAGAATAGATGAGGAGAGAAAGAAAGGTTCGATTTTATTTTAAGGTTCTTAGAAAGTAAAAAATGCCTTTCTAGTTTATTCAAAAGAAGATTCTAGAAAAGATAATTGAGTCTTTAAGGAAATAGGTAGAAAATAACAAAATAGAAGTTTTAAGCCCAATCCATAAAAATTAAAAAGAGTAATAAGGCTAAATTTGCATGAATCTAGAGGTATAAGATAAAATTGTAAGGATTATAAAAATAATAATTGAATTGATTAAGAATTATCTCAATAAAAGTTTTTTTTACACAAGTTTAAGATTGTGATTCTACAAATAATTTAAAATTTTGATGTAAATACTAAATTATTAAAAAAGAGATTACCAATTATGATACACATTTAAGAATTTATAATCCAGTTAATTTTTAGTTTTAAGCCGAAATAAAAATAAGAAAATTTTTTTTTCAAGAAGTTGAATTTGACTTATTTTTAAAATTAATGATTGGGATTTAATTGGAAACTTATAAATAATTGAGTTTATTATTCCATGATCACAAATTTAATCAAAGAATATAATTCTAGACATTTTAAATATTTTTTTATTAATTTGTCTATTCATTTTATTACTTTTAGGGTTATTATTTAATATTATTATTATTTTTTCATTTTTGATAAAATTGATTAAATAAGGTTATTATGCATCTTTTAGTGGAGTAGGAAATTGTTCTAGAATTGTTTAATTTTATCTTTTACATTATTTTAAGTATCTCTTCAATTAATGATTTAGATGGTATTAAATTAATAAATAACATAATCCTATTAAAAAGTTAAACATTGAGATGCTAAGTTAATTTGATTTACTCATCAATATCAACTTTTATAATATATCTATTTTATTTAATATCATAATTGGTAAATTTAAAAAATTTAAAATAATTATATAGAATAAATTATATAATGCATCTCAATTCAACATCACTATCAATAATGACACAAGATAATCTAAATTAATAATACACTTAAATCAATTATGATTAAAATTTATGTTTACTAGAAAAATTAGATTAAAGTAATAAATGCATCATACACATTCTTGTCATAAAATAAGGCCATTTTATTTGAAACATTATTGGGTGCCTAACACCTTCCCTGTGTGTGAACCATCCCGAGCCCATTAAAATGTAGACAAAGATTAGTGTCCAATTACACTTATCCCGATTGGTGGTGACTCCTTATCCTTAGTTCACCTAGGTCCCCTAAAATACTCAATCATGAATACCCCACAGGGCTATGGTGCTACAGTTGGTGACTCCATTGGGGATCGTTATTTTTCTAGAAAATAATGGGGTTAATATGTTTATTTTTATGATATTTTTGTCTTTTTTTAGAGTCATTATTGTTATTTCACCTTCATGCATTTCTATACATCCATATTCTTGTAAATAATTTGTAAATGATATGACACACACTTACTAAAAAGGTCAATAATGATATTACCTCTTAAGTAAACTAGGGGATTAGTAGAAGAGCCACCCTAGGAAACTCGATAATGGCCTGTGAAAACTCTCAACCATGTCAACATCAATTAAACTTAATTGATAAAGTCTTTGCTAGTCTATATGGATGTTAGTAGGACAATTATAGACAGGGAACCACAAACACAAAACAACATAAAGTTTAGAGACAAAAGACAGTAGATTTAATAAGAAAGGACAATATCTAGCATAAATGATTTATTTTAATTTTGTTTATTATTATTTTTGCTTATGGTTTTCCTTTGCTTAAAAGTTGCTAATTTATTTTGCATTTTGTCCTTCTACGTACTACTTTGCCAATATGAATACAACTTGGTCAACATCATAGAGTAATTATGGAAAATGACATGTTATTGGCAAACTTTGTTAATTCCTCACATGGTTTACATCAAGAACTCATTAGGAAAATCTTAGAAATATTTTCTACCAATAGGGACTATGAAATATTGTATAAAATGCAAACAATATTATTAGGACAATATGGAATTATGGCTACACCTCTTAAGTTCATCGACTGACATCCCTGTCATCCTGACTTAAATTATTTGCATATTACAACAGAGGATGTTTTGCATTTTCTTAGATAAGCTTATCTGTGTATGTGGTATTTGTGTAAGCAATATACTGTTGGGATGGTTTTAGACTGTAAATGGGTAAGTCAATGTTTCACTGAGTGGCTACTTTATCTTGAGCACTTAACTTACTTCACACAATGGCTTTTCAATTTTAAAGATCTACGAAAATGGGTTGAGATATCAGAAAGTCAAAATAGAGGTCCATATTTATTGGTTATGTTCATAATAAGAGAACATTAATAATTTAAGGAAAATGGAATTATTTGTGCATTTCAATGCCTCAATCAAATACTTGAGAGCTTTAATGAAAATTCTTTATTGAATCCAATTTGTAATAGGCAAGTTTGGAATTGCATTAAGGAGACTCCTTGTAATTTGAAAGATTGAACTAAAGAGGATGTACCTACGTATTTGCTAAACCCATTATTTTGAAGGATGTCTTAAATGGAATACATTAATTTTACCATTGGACATAATATTAGCTTATTGTTATCATGAATCCATATATATTAGTTATCCTTTCACATATGTTCCAGTAGAAAAACCACCAGTGGAAGAAATACCAATAGAAATTCCACAAAATAGGGTGATATAATACAAAAAAAATATCTAACCAATGGTAAATGATTTAATCTTTGAGATGATTGGTCCATTAATGCTAGGTGTTGTTTTAGGCTAACTAGTAGAGAATCCACTATAAGATTATTTTGATGAACTTTATGATAGAGAGATGCGAGAAGATCTAGATAGGCAGTAAGAAGATGTTATTAAAGTATATTTTAGCCAAGATATGATATAAGAACTAATAGTGGAAGGTGAAGAGGATCATGGAAAAGATTTAGAGATGCTTCAAGAAGAAAAAATATAATAAATCCATTAGAGAATTAGGAAGGAAATCAAAACAATGAAGAAAGCTTTGAGTGGAATGTAGAAGAAAATCCAAAAAAAGATCCAAAAGAGGATCCAGAAGAATACCTAGAGGAAGATCCCAAGGAAGACCCAGAGAAGGATCCAGAAAAAGACCTAGAAGAAAACTCAAAGAAGGATCCAGAAGAAAACTCAAAAGAAATGGAAAAAGATCTAAAAGAAATGGAAGGAGATCTAGAAGAAGACTTTGATGACAACATGGAGAAAGATTTAGAAAAAGACTTTAATGACAACATGAAGGAAAATTCTGAAGAAGGCATTGATGAAAAATTTTTTAAGGAAGATTTAGAGGATGGCATAATTGACTTTAGTGAAAGTTATGAATAGGAAGACTTAAAAGATGAAAGTATAGCCTCATTAATAGATAGTTCAATTACCCCCTATTAATAATGTAGTTAGTTCAAGTACCCCTATTGATAATGTAATCCCTTAGTAAGTAAAATTAAGTAGTACATTTTGATGAAAATTTCCCTATATAAAAATGAATGTAATAGAAGAAGCATGTCACTATTCAAGGTAATAACATTTTGACAAAAAGTGACATGCATCTTTTGATAGGTGGGAAATGATAATTTTAAATAACTATGTCATGTAAGGCTCTCTATGTTGTATAAAATGTCTTAGATGAATATAATGTGATGTTGAAAATTTAAGTATTCATGGTGGCAAAACAAGATTTGTTACTTGCATGCACATATAATTAAAAAATTATTAATGAAAAAATTGCAATAAACATTTTACAAGTACTCATGCCATTTATATTACCCCATTAATTTCATAAGATATAGACACTTGAATTTTTGAATTTTCTATAACTTACATCTTGGAATTAGAGTAGTTGGCTAGAGAAGGAATTGAATGGGCTAAAAATGGTGATAGTTTGTCAAAAGGTGTTAATATGGAATCGCTTAAAATTGCAAACTTAGATTCGTAATAGAATCATTTAGTTCTTATAAAAGAGGCATAAGAAGTATTAACACTGGAACAAAGGCAAATTTTTGATGATCAGTATGGATGGATTGCTTATTTCATGTATTTACCTAATTACACTAATATGGTTAAAGCCATGATTAGATATTAGGACCCTAGTTACAGATGTTTTACATATGGGGATATTGATATAGTGCCTACCATTGAGGAGTATCAGTTCATGTTGAATTTAAAAATGATTTTTAAGCCTTATTAATATGCAAAAATTGAAAGGGGATTGAAACAATTAGCAAGGGTCATTAGAATTCATGCTAAAAAGTTATCAAGATGGGAAGAACCTTCGACTAGAGCTATAAGAGTTGAACTGCTTCTATAATTTGTGCAAACTAACATTCACTTGGATAGTTGCTTACTAGCATTAGCTCACCTCATTTATGAAACAGTGCTTTTTCCAAGAAACTTTAGGCATGATTGATGAAAAAGTCATAATTTGTTTCACAAAGACAACATGGAATAGAGCCCTAGTTTTATGCATTTTGGTGTGAACTTTTAGAACTTTAAAAACTATAAGAATTAATAGAGGGGTTGATTCACAACATGTTTACCACATCTTTATATGTGGACCCTGAATCATTTTTAAGGCCCTTTAAATTTTAAATTCCCTATAGTCAAATATGATAAAGATTTCAACAAGTGTACCAACCATGTTTCGTGATTTAGGTAGTTTAAATAGCTAAAATTACAGCCTAAAGTGAAAGTCTGGTTGTAGTTTCTTCACAATCTCAAAGGTGAGGATATATCATAGATACTTTTTGGAAAGATCTCGACAATTATTAATTAGTTATGGTAAATTCTCTTAGGTACCTTTGCTTGGCCAATGAGGAGGAACAACTTATGCTTTAGCCATGTTCAGAAGACAATTAGGAGCCATTCAGTTTGTTCTGATCACTAAAGGATTGCATGGATTTAATTTTGATTATGGTGAAAATAGTACAAAGGAAAGGTAGAAGAAATAATAAAAGCATGGCAATACGCGAGGGTATTAAAGAAGACTACTCCAAGTGAATCGGTGATGGCAAGTTATCATGAATGAAATCAGAGATATGGTAAAAGGTTCATTCCTTTGAAAATAAGGATTGGTAAAAGGAAAGCACCAATGGAAAAATCAATAGAAGAAGAAATACATAGTCTTAAACAACTTATAGATGATATGATAAAATGGATAATGATGGTAATAATAGCAAAACAAAAAAATTTGTGTTAGAAAGGCATAATGATGAGTTAATGGAAATTTAAAGATTAACTCATAGAGATAAAAATGATTCATGATGAGTAAACAAGAAATCTCAAACAAGAAGATAATTAGCTGTGAGTTAGAAATGAGGAATTGGTTCAAGAAATACGAGCATTGCAAAAAGGTAAAGAGAAAATGGACCTAGAGACTTGGCAATAAAAAGATATCAAGAATAATGCATAGAAAGTCAAATGAGGGACCTATATGAGTGATATGAGTAATTAGTAGAAGATTATAAGACATTATATGCTCATTTAGATAAGTTGAATGGAGAGATTAGCTAGTATAAGATTAGCATGGATAAGTACTATCATGATTATTACAAAATTGAAGTAAAAAAGAATTATATTAAAAGAACTATGTGAGAAATAGCCAATAATGCAATCATCTTTATAGATAGTTTGACAAGCTTCATGGATGCTTACATACCCATTGGTCTAAAAGGGGAGAAAATAATCATTTTCCTTGAAAAGCTCTACAAGAATCTGGAATATTTTGGTCAGATTATGTGAATTGAGGTGTAATATCATTTTTCATAGTACTTGTTAAACCTTAGCAATTAGTTATTTGCATGTCAATTAGTAAATATCGAATGTATTAAACTTGAATAAAATGGCATATATATTTTTTGGTATATAATATATGAGCATATTAATTTAATTATGCATAAATGAATAATATAGTAACAAGGATCATTTCTTAAATAGGAAATCAACATAATAGATTTATTGTATTTTCTTAGGGATGAAGAGTTAGTGTTTGGAGTCATCACCTAGCTCTACACTAGGACTATTGATCTTTTGCCTAGAAAGGGTTTGAAATCAGATCTTATTTATGCCCCAATAATATACTTTTTTTATATTCTAATGTTTATCAATCTTTTGTTATGCAAGCAAGCATCTTAATTAAAGCATTCATGTCACCTTTTCACTTAAAGAAAATAATCTGCAATATTAAGAATATACAACAAGCATAAGTGTGTATTAAACATCTAGAAATTGGGTCATTTATTAGTTGCTATTTAACCTGACAATTACCCATAATTCTATAGGAATTGGTGATAATTGCCT
>CANXYI010868086.1:0-10532 GCA_948208565.1 Hura crepitans
CTCACACACACCTATTCCTTCGGCCATTCGACCATAGCTTATACACATACATATGATGCATATTTGGCAAGTTATATGCAATATGACATGATATCACATTCATCTATCACCACACATGTATATATATTCCATCATGCATTAAAGAACATCATCAATCATGCCTAACTATACCATGTTTCCATTCGGCCATTATATATTAACCCTCCAAAATTATCATTTAACCTTCTTCACTATCATAATACATATACATATGGTCAATTATCATCATCACAAATGCTAAAAACCTAAAATACATGCATGTTACACATACGATGGACATTTCTACCTTAGGCTATTCAGCCATACTCAACATCACACATCCACCATTTAATTTTACACATTTAAGGCATCATGATCACCACATCCATACATAATGCACACACTTTAATTACAAAAATTCACACACCATACATTAAATTTCAATGATTACACTACAATGCATTCAAAATACACCACCAAGCTCGATTATGCCATCTCTTTTCCTTTATCCTTTCGATTGTCATTCGGCTCAACTATACAACATAAATTCGTTTCATGAAAATTCATATAAAATCATGTGGGCTTTAAAAATCAAAATCAACTACATATACATGCTCTTAGGCACCTAAAGAACCTCAAAAAAATGTTAAAACTTGAAAAATTTACTCGATAAAAATGAGTTTACTATTCATCAAGACCTAAAAACATAAAATTCCTTCAGTTTTCTTATGATTTCTTACTATAATCGGTGTCTAAAGGCTATAGAAGGTTTAACTTTATGTTTAATGGCTTGAATTAGTGTTAATTGAAGGAGAGAAAAATTGAAAATGGTGATTTTGGTCAATGGGTTTACCATTAGCTTGAATAAGAAAGAAGGGGGAAAGGTTGAAGAAACTGTTCCCTTGTTGACTCTTTTAATTCTCATTTGACCACTTAAATATATACATGTAGATTTAAAAAAAATCAATTCTTTTCTTTTTCCTTTTTCTTAAAAGCTAAAACCCTTTTTTCTTTCCTTCAAATAACCCCAAAAATTCATTTAAGCCATATCCCATAAGCCTTTAAAAACCTAAGCTTGAAAACCGTAAAAAACTGATCAAAACATAACTTTTTTTTATCTTTACTCGATTTAGTAAAAATACTTCCCAATATCTAAAAATTTTGATTTTAGTGTTAATGGACTATTTGAAATATTTGAGTATCAGGTTGTATCAATCCCAAAATTTTCTGAGCAATATTTGAATATTTTACAATTCAGCTAAAACTAGGTCACTATTCATGTGATATTGTCATAAAACTTTACTGTCATTTTTAACTATCTAAACAACTTCATTTTCACTTCAAATTTCATCCAAAATTATGTTATGATTAATAATTTCATTAAGATTAGTGTGACTTAGCCTTGAGAAACACAATTCACATCCCAAGAAGTACTATTCATAACATCAAGATTTTTTAGCATTACACATATATTCTGATTTTGTTTATTCATTTTTTTTGGGTTTTTCATCCTTTTGATTTAAGTTCATACACCTTTCATCAAAGGAAGTTTTAATGCATTCTTATTATTCATGTTTATTTTGATAAGATTTTGTTTGAGGTGATTTTTGTCTAGTAAGCTTCTTGGCATTTCTTCCCTTTTTTTTTCTTTTTTTTAATCTTTGTTTATCTATGGGTCTATTTTTGTTTGATAAGAAGACCAATCACTTTTTTTGCTTGGTTTGGTAGCAAATGTTGTAGTTTGGTGATTTATTATTATTATTATTATTTATTTTTTGAAATCATAATCAGAAGTTTTATGCATGTTGATAAAATGAAGGCCAAAGGTTTAAGTTAATTTTAGTTTCCTAGTCCATTTTCTTTTTTATTGATTTTTTTTATCTTTAATTTAGATTCTTATGTTTTTCTAAGGATGTGATTTATTTTACTTTGAGCCACATTAAAGAGAAGAACATGTAATTGAAATGAATCAGAAGTAGTTAAAAGAAAAAGGCTGAAAAGAAAAAAAGGAATAAAATATGCTCTAAGAAGTTAAATTGATTCTACTAATTTTATTTCTTTCTCTATTTTTTCTTTTTTTATGCCTTGATTTGGGGATTATGTGCTGGTAAAGAGATATCTAAGCCTTTTGAATGTGAATGTTGTATTGAACTTTGATTTGGTATTGTCAATTTTCAATTGTGCACATGTATTCAAACTTTTTATATGTGTACTACTTTTAAGGATCTGATTTTTTTCTTTTGGTTCAACATGTATTATTTTAAGCTTCGATTCCTACCTCACTAAACTATTTTTTATTATATTTGATTTTTGATTTATTAGTTTTCCTGCCCACCTTACTATTTTAGAAACCAAATATGAATCTCGTACTCATATATCTCCTTTATGTTAATATGCCATTTCATTAGTTTATAAAATTTTCTCATAATTAAAGTTTTCAACTTTTATTGATTTTCTTGATATTTTATTTGAATTTTAAGTTCCTAGATGAATTAACTATGATATGTTTTCTTTTATTTTTTGTAGGTGAATCACAAAAAAAAAAAAGAAAATTAGTTGTTTTAATCTTTATTGATTTTGTCCTCTTTTTGTTTTTTGGAATTGTAGTTATTTCTTAGTTTCTATCATTTTGGTTCTTTTAATTGAGATTTACTCTTCATTAAGTTTACATGAAATTCATAGGAATTTTTATTTGTATTAAATTCTAATGTATGAATAATCTCGTGAAAGAAAAGTATATTTCTTGGTGGCTCTTCAATCTTAAGTTAAATTGAGTTTTGAGATCTAAGTATAATGCTTGCACTTGACCATTACTATTATTTTTAGGTTACTTCAAATATCAACTCCAATTTTGGTGTCTTTGTAAATTAAGTTGTTACTACTATTTTTGCTATTAGCTATGATTTTTCTTTTTTCTATGATAGGTTCAATTTCTTTGATTTTTGCTATTTTTGAATAGGTTTTAATCCTTATGTTTTAGTTTCACATTGGAATGAAATTTTGCGTATGTATGATTTTAAGACATTTGGATTCAATTGTTATTAGTTATAATGCACATGTTTATTTGCCTATTATCCTATATTCCCACAAAAGATAATTATTCAATACTATCTCCTATTTTTAAGGTTTAAACTTATGATTCCTAAAAAACAAAACTAAAACAATTATACTTTATTATATTTCTATTTTTTATATATTCTTAAGTATCTGCATTATAGTTCTTTAATTGACTTTATTAAGAATATCATTCTATTCTTAAGTATCTGCATTATAGTTCTTTAATTGACTTTATTAAGAATATCATTCACTTTATGTTTATTTTAATCTATTTTAAATTGAGTATAAAATTCATGCTTATTTTAAAGTGTATGATATGGTTTAAGGAGGGCAAGATGGTCTTTTGAGCAATGGAGGACAAGTTGATTACATATGCATGCCTGAAAGACAATAAGCCAAAGACATTAAATGGGTAGCCTATTAATCTCATTTGGGCATGCGAAGCATGAAAAAGTCAAGAAGCCTATGCATATGGCCTATTCTAAGGACGGAAGGGCCTTGTTTGTTTAGCTTTATTAATCTAGGTTTAGTTTAGTGAATAAAGGCCATGTTTGGCAAACACTCTTTTAACATCTTTTTGTTAGTATTCTTTATTGTGCCTTCTAAACAGGGCCTTTGTTTTTTATCTTCCTATTTTGGATTTCTTCTTATTTGGTTTTTTTCCTATTTGGGTTAGGATTAATAGACTATAAATAGGTCATAAGCAGCCTTATTCTACACATAAAGAGTGCTTTGGCTTAAACTTGTGATCTTTGTCTCTATTTTATTATTTCATTAAGAGTTAAATTTGACTTATTAAGAATTCTTCCTTGTGGTGTTTTATTCATTCTTGTTTTTTTTCCTATAATCTAAGTTTCTACTTACAAGTTAATTATTAGTAGAAGCAAATTTGTTTAGGGTTTGTTTTTTATCTAATTACATTGTTTGGGGTTTTAGTCTCTCTATCGACTGGGATTCTGCATCAGTGTATCTATATATTTCATTCCAAAGCCATTCATTATAGGTATATCAAAGTGGATAGAGCAAGTTTATCCTAATGTTAAAAGTTTCTATCTTATTTTTTAGATGCTTTTTTTTATCTTAAACCATGTAAATTTCTTTTAAGTCTAACTAATCTCACATCTTTTAATCCTAAGGTTTCAAAATTGAGTGTTTTATTTGTTATTGATTAATCATCTCAAGCCAAAAATACAATTATTAATCTTTACTTCTACATTTTTAGCCTAAACCTTTAATTACATTAGGAGAATCATATGATAAATATGATTTTAAAGATATTTAGCACCAGAATGGGCTAAAAATCCCATTTTATCCTATAAAGATTCCCAAAAAGAGTCTAGTTGGGAGTTCGATAGCGAGAACTATGAAAAATATGTAAAAGAGTTTGATTAAATAATTAATCGAATGCTTAAGGATAAGAAGACTGGTACTTTTCACAAAATATTAAAGGTCTTAGTCTTTCAAAAGATGACCTATTTAATATTTATGCTTAAAAGGAAGACTTATAAAAAGGGACTTCCAATAACTTAAGGATTTTATAGATTAAGCTGTATCCTACATCCAAAAGTTAAAAGAACAACTTAACTTGTGCCTAGTAGAAAAAGAAGAATTCCTTCTATAGTTGTTAGAAAGAATGAGGCTTCTTGAGTAATTAACTCAACTACTATCAAATTATGTGCGGTACACTATCAAGAGAAAGATAGTTGACGTGATGGATTACTCTTTATAAGAGTGTTCTATGTTGTATCCCTATATACATTGGCAACAATATGGAAAACTTGCTTTAAAACTTAGTATAGATAGGGTTACTAAAAGTATCCATTTCATTAGAAGCATGACTGGTAGAAATTATTGAGGTATATGCGGAAGATATTTATACGTGTTCATCACTCCAGAGATTTTACAAGTGGCAATAAACATAGTAAAAGGTTTAAACCCATAAGATTATGTCTTTCTAAATTATAAGTACAATCATAGAGTATGAGGAAAATCATAGAATCCGTTATCCTTACCAAATATGGAATCTACATCCTATACTAGCATGGAAACTTATTAAACTGCAAAAGATTAATACTTAGTTTTTAATATTTAAGTGAAAAAAGTATAAAAAAGCAAAGATTATTAACCGAACATTACAAATTGAGTTTATTAAATCCATGCTTAAAGAAGTAGTTCCTAGTCAAGATAAAGTTATCCTTAGAGATGGAAGAACTTTTGTAACCATAGCAATAAAAAATCTTCTGATAAATGCTCAAGTTCAAGGGATGATAAAAGGAAAATAGAGAGTAGATGTAATGCCTGAAAATCTCAACATTGTGAATAGTGACAACCGAGGTTATGAACAGTGACTTTTAGGTTATGATCAAGTTTCTCTTACTAATCAAAGGATCAAGTTCTAAGTATGTTGTGAGTAAAATTTGACACGAAAATAAGAACGTTTAGAGGTCTAACAAGCAATAGCAAATAAGATTATGAATACTAAAACTCGAAATCCTAAATAGTGACTTTAGATATGAGAATAGTGTTGCTAACCTTACTGATCAATAGTTTATGAGTTAAATAGTATATGTTTATAGTTTGGCAAAGAAAGGAGAACATGCGAATGGAAATAAAACAATATCAAGCATGTATGTGAATAGTACCTCCCAGGACTCAAAACATACTAATGTTATGGGATGGTAGGATTAATTATAAGATATTTTTGGGTGTAGTTTGGAAAGGAAAAAAAAGTCATTAAAGAGGTTAAAAATAGAAGTTGAGTTTTTACGGTGGTGTATTGTAAATAGTAACACTATTAATGTTGAATCGTAAAATAATTTTGAAAGTGCTCAGATGAACCTAAAAATACCACATCCTTAATGTCAAATATTCTAAGGAATATAATGGTATGGGTATTAGAATTTTTGAACCATGAGAAGTATTTTATAAAAATTGGGTAAAGATAAAAGTGATGATTTTGATTGAATTTTCTCAATTTTTGAGCAAATATTTTTTGAGATTTCTAAGAAATAATGTGTACAATTATTTGGGATCATAACAAATGATTATTGATGAAAAAAATTGAAGAATACAATTAAAGTGGCTTAAAAAAGTATAATTATAGGCTTAGTTTAATATAGGCCCTTAGATCTTTATTGGATTGATCTTATCTCTTGATGAGGAAGTATTAAAAGGAAAAAAATTTGCCTATGGGCAGCAACTAGCCCTTCTTTCCTTTCTAATTCTCTTTCACGCCACTTTTATATAGCATCCACTATTGTTACTTCATCAAGCTCTTTTTTAGCTTAATCTAATTACAAATTTCCACTTTAAAATAACTTCTAAAGGTATCTAAAGCAAATATATGGTAGAAATTGAAGAGAAGATGGATTAAATTAGAAGGATTTCTAGAGAAGATTTCTTGAATGAATAGTGGCATCCACTTAAGTAAGTGTTCATTTTCAACTTTTGATATTTTTTTCTAAGCTTTATTTGGGTGCCAATAAGAGTTATATGTGGTTAATTTGAAAAACTAAAGCATATGTGATTTATTATGAATTTTTGAATATGGATTAAGGTTATGTTCTAGAGGAGATAAGAAAGAAACAAAGGGAAAGGATTAGAGAAGGTTAAAGGATGCTTAAAAAGGTATTTTGATGCCATTAAAGTAAGTGTATCCCTTATAATATGTGTGCATGTAATTTGGTGTGTGAAAAATGTGTTTTAATGAATAAAATGTGTATGTTAAATTAAATAACTTGTTGAAAAATGATATATGATAGTTGTAGTATGTTGGAATGCATGTGTAATGCCTTGAATTAATGAATAAAAGTAAGATTTGGTGTGTGAAATGCATGATGGAAGAAATGTTTGTGCATATCTGAATTTCGTGGTTATCTAGAGCAACCTCTAAATCAAAAGGTCTAATTGGTCTAGAGAAACCATTAGATTAAAATGTCTGCATTGTCTGGAGCAACAACTAGATCAATAGCTCTGACTATCTACAGATTAGTAGGTTTAAGCTATCTAGAACAACCACTAAAATAAAACATGTAAAATGATGTAACTGTAATGATTATGTAAAATAAAGTTATATTTAATGTGATTAAGATATAATGAGTTGGGATATTAATAATGAATGAGATATCATGAATGTTGTTATGCATGATCTAAGTATGGTAAAGTATATTATAGAAATGTATAAATGGATATGACTATGTTGAAAAATAATTAAGCATGTCACCTTTAAAACATGAAATATTATAAGTATGTTTTCTAAGGCCAAATGGCTTAAATATTATATTTGGAAAAGGTTTAGTATAATTTCTAGAATAGAAATGGTAAGTAAGAGACTAGAGTAACCATTAGAGCAATGATTAGAAATGCACCATGATAAGAATCTGATCTACTATTCTTATGGATTGTTATGCATAAAGTTTAATTCACTATGTAAAGTTGTAAAAGTATAGAAGTAACCTAAGGCATGAATGAGTTATAACAAGATGTCTACGTATGAAGGCCTAAATCATATAGGCATTATGATTGAACATAAGCTGTGTCTCATAAATGAGATCATGATGAAATAGGTTATGGCTTTTATCTAAATAGATCTATAATAATAATGATGAATATTATGTAATGGTATGGATATATGTTACGAAATACAAATACAGTAATAAGGCAATTTGCCTAAGTTAAGCATAATCTATGTATTGTGAACATACATGCATGATATTGATTGTTTATATGTGTATATGTATGCTTTTAATATGATGAAAGTTGACATGGATATCTTTAAAATATGAGTTATGATATGGCAATTGTCATTATTGTAGCTGAATGGCCTATGGCATGTAGTTGTGTGCATGTTGCATATTATGTATGTTATGAATAATGCATGACCATATAGATAGGAATTATCATGTGAACATATAATGACATGTGTAATATAATGGGAACCTATTTGAATATATATATATATATATATATATATATATATATCTGTGTGTGAGTGTGTGTGCACGCACGCATGCGTGTGTGTGTGTGTGTGTGCATGCACGCATGCGTGTGTGTGTGTGTGTGAACTATTGGCTTGAGAAAAATGATATGATGATGTAAATGGCATACGGTAATTGTGTAATGCCATAAAGAATATTGAGATTATGATATGGCCAAATAACCAAATATGGGAAGTGAAATATGATTAATGAAATGATGAAATAGATGGCATATGGTAGATAGGAAACACCATAATGCATGATGAGCTTATGATATGACTAAATGGCCAATATGGAAATGGACAGGTGCTATAGGCATCTATGAATTGCTTATGATATAATGATATGGACATAATGTAAGAATGGCTTAAAGTTATTAAAAGAGTAAAATTCTTATGATAATGATTATTGTGCATTAAAGACAGATATGTTAATGTTTTAATTAATAGATATGTTAATGTGTTAATCAATGTACTCATGTTACATGAATGGTAATATAATGGGATTAATAAATGGTAAAGAACATTTATTTTCCCTAAGGTCATGTATTGATCAAATTAAAGATAAAATTTACTCAAAATATTTTAAGAAAGTGAAATTAAAAGTAAATTTGGTTAGTGACCTGTACAAGTAAACAATGTAGTTGAATAGGTTAGCTAATCAAGTAAGAGTGATAACAACTGGTAGGGTACTTTGGTACCTCTATAGCCTTTGGGTTACGATGCATGAACCAATGGGTTCTTACATAGCCTTTGGGTTGTGATGTGTTGACCTTTGGGTTATTATAATGGCCTGACCTTTCGGTCTGATCTATTGGATCTTCAAATCTATTTACTAACCTTCAAGTATAATGTGTTTGATCTTCAAATCTATTTATTGACCTTTAGGTCAAATGCATCTGGAGCCTACGTGGTTCTAAAGACCTTGGTGATCCATCGATACTCCGTTATCCATAGTATATTTGTTTCCTTGCATATGGGAATAATAAATGGACTTTTAAAGAAGACTATACATAGTTTTCATCATGAATAAATTTTAATATTTAGACATGATCTTGTGATGCATTATGTTTATGATTTATGCCATGTTATGCCACATGGGCATGTTATGTATAAAGAAGCATATCACATGATAAGTTGAATGTTTATGAATGAAGATTTATGAATAAAGGTTACAATGTCTATTTATGCGTATAATGAGTTATGTATGATCATGTTATGAGATAATGATTTTGAGATCGTGGCTTATAATTGATATGCATGTGAGCTAAAATAAAAGTAAAGGCATGATAATGTCTAAACAAGGCATAATAGTGATAATTACAATCATGAGGTATATAAATTTATAATGCTTATCTATGAATTATTGTAGATGAATCATGCAAATTAAGATGATGGTTCCTTTGCATGTTTGATTTCTATTGTAAAACATGTATGCTCGGATCTTTAATAGTTGATAACGTTTTGTGTATCTATGCCTTTTTATACCTATAGTATAATTGATTTTTAAAATAGTGGATTAGTATATTATGAATGACTGTGATTTAAAGTATTTAATGTAAAATTAAAAGAGAAAGGAATGTGCGATACTATACTAAATACACCACTAAATTGCAAAGCTTAGTGCTTCATTTGTTTACGATGCATAGGTATTTGGATAGCTTAAGAAGGAAGAACTATCAAGCTACGGAGATTATGGATTTGTCTGAAGATAATATTGGTTACACAGTAGTTGTATGTTATATTGATGAAGAGTGGAAAGAGCGTATGAGCACTCATATGTATATTGTTGTATGGATTATGGGCCTACAATGTATTAAAAGTTATGCAATCTTGTAATGTATGTATGAGGACATTTTATTGATACATATTGATAGATGATGATTTTATGAGCTACTATGTATACATAGATTAGAATAGATTGAGACAAGTATTGATATTATATATAACTGTGATTGAGATGATGCTGAGTTTTGATGATCAGATGGACCATTATGATAAAGAGATATGTTTGGATATATTAGAAGTGTTATTCTTTGTAAGTTACTATTTGAGATAGTATCTCGATATAACCATTATACTGCTAGATTTTTGACATGAGGACCCTATTAGTAAACCTTATATAAGGTTCTTGTTAAGACTAGATTTTATAAATTGTACTATAAGATGATATGTAGTTGTTTTAGAAAGGTAAAAGAATTTAAGTAAACCTGACAAGTAATAAGATAGATAATGGTTGTGTGTCGCTTCTTATTCTAGTCTAATGATCGGATCGAGTAAAAGAAGTCACAAAAATCAATCTCATTAATCATGTAGTTTAATTTTAACTAATCCCATTAAAATAATTAAATTACATTTCCATATTCATTTAATTCCAAATGTTTTAGAATTAAAAATGACAAAATAACATAAAGCAAGAAAATATTTTTTTCTTTTTGCATGTATGAGCATATGCACATAAAAAATAGGCCATATCATAATC
>CANXYI010868159.1:0-11943 GCA_948208565.1 Hura crepitans
CTTTACCACTTTTGTGTTTGTCTCTTTGGGTTTCCTCACTTGTATGTGCCACCCCTAAACATACATAATTCTTGTCTTAGAAAAATTCCCAAAAATAATCTAGAGCTCCAATTAAAAATCTAAAACTAATAGGAATCCTTAGAATAACTTAATCTACCTATATCAAAAAGTAAAAAAAATGGAATTTGATCACTTACGCACAATTTGGTCACTATTCACCCAAGCAGTGAATTTCCCAAATTGAGCTCTTTTCCTCAATTTTCTTGATATAATTGCCATCTATGGATGATAGAGGTTTATTTTCCTATATTTTGTGTGAAGTTTGGATGAGAGAGAAGAGAGAAATGAAAAAATTTTGGTGGGGAAAAATGGAGGATGGCGTTGGCTTCTTCAGGTTCATAAGGTTAAGAAGACTTTGGCACATGTGAGGTAGTTCACATGTGTAAACCCTTTAAGTATGATGGGCTGGATGCATAGGATTGGCCCACATGGCATTTAAATGGTTAAAATTCATTTTAGGCCACTTTTAGCTTTAGAAATTCACAGAAAATTCTCTGGACCTCTAAAAATTCTCATTTTAGTTTTAAAAATCCTCTACTAGTGTAACTAAGGTCTACGTAAAATTTTAAGTCAAAATTCAACAGTTGACTTTTTGGCACTATTCACCCATCAGAATAAAATATTTAGAAAAAATATCTATCAACCTTAAAAAATTATAATTCCTCCTCCATCATACTCAGTGAAATTTTTGAGGTTTAAAGTGGTATTTTCGAGTTAGTCGGGGCACATCCCGGGGCTGTCCCGGCTTGACCTCATTTTATCTTCTTATCCATTAGTTCTTGACTCGAAATGATTTATTAGTTTTGCTAAATTTTTGAATTCATTTGTTTTCCCTATTTTCAGGCTCATCAAAATTTTATGACCAATACATCAGTCATCAGACTCATAATGATGACCTGCACCTCAAGGAATATCACTTGGGCCTAGAAGGTACTGTTCATAAGATCTTGACTTTTGAGCGTTACATGAATAGTGAGATTGGAGTGCTTTGGAACTTATAGTAAGTGAATTTAATGAAAGATGTGTTGTATGTTACTTATTTGGATAATTCAAGTGTGTGCATGTAATGCTTGAGAAATCCAGGTTTTATAAACAGAACTTCTCGAGGCATGAATAGTGTCTTTAAGGACCTAGGGCACCCTATGGTGGCAAAATGGGGAAGTACTAGTCATAAAATTTTGACAGGCTAGAAAATGATGAAAATGAAATAATTAAAATTTTTAGTAAAACTAATAAATCATTTTTGGCTGAGAATGAGTGAATAGTGACTTTAGTTAGCACTGTGCCGGAACAAGGCTGGGGATATGCTCAGATGGACCTAAAAATGGCATATCTTAAAGGTTAAAATTTTCAAAGAATCTAATGGTGAAGGAATTATAATTTTCTAAGGTTAGATATTTATTTAGAATTTCTTAATTATGTAAGTGAATAGTTGACCTAGTATCCTTTAGAGTTTTGACTCAAGGTGTTAAAGGAGCCTTAATAGGCACTATCGAGAATTTTCAGCAGTGAAAGTATGAATTTTGGAGGCCTAGAACAATTATTTGAATTTCTAAAGCTTAAAACAAAAACTAGATAAAATGGACCATCAGATCGACACGTGGTATAATCCGGGCCATTGAAATGTTTAATATAAAAGGTGTGACACATATAGGGGTGCCACATGTGCCAAACCACCCTCCACCTCCCTTCTTCTTCCTTAAGCTGACACTACCCTCTCTGTATCCTCTTTCTCTTTTTTCTTTCATTCCTCCCTCAATCAAAGGTAATTTTTTCAAATTTTGCATTAATCTTTGCCTCCTGAAGCTACTCTTACTAATAGAATTTGAAGAAAGTGTTTAGATTTGGGGTTGTGAGCACTTGATAAATAGTGCCTAAAGTGAGTAGACAAGCCTTTTTCTCAATTTTTATTTTATTTTTAGGTAGTTCTAGGTGAGCTATGATTAACTATGTGAATAATGCTTGATTTGGAGTTATATAGGATTTTTTAGAATTTTTCAAACCCTAAAAGTGTGTATGTTGTAAGCAAGGAAAGAGCCATTAAGGAAAAGAAGTAAACTAAGTCTTGAAGAGGTAGGATAAGGAGTTTTGAGACCATAGGTATATGAATTTAATGTAACATAGGTTGTTGATTGCATTAGTGTTCATGTGTGCATGTGTTAGTGTGTATGGAAATGGTATGGTGAAACTATGTGTGTGCAATTGCATGAAATGAATATGTAAGTGATATAAATAAGCCATATAATACTTGAATGTGTGGAGATTGCATGAAAAAAGAATGTAATGGTATGTGTGTTGTTGGCCGAATGGTTTGTCAAAGGGAAATGTGTGTGTGCATGTGTACTTAACATGTAATGGTAATGAAATTAGGCTAAAAAATGAGTATAAAGTATATGTGTGAAGTAAAATTAGTAAGAAATAAATTAGGGATACTTAAACAAGGGTTAGCCATAAGGTATACAAGGTGAGAGTTAATGGACAATGTGTAGGAATGGTACATGTAATTATGTAAATTGTGAAAGGCAAATGTTAGAAATGGGAAAAAGGAATTGGTTATGTGAATTGTTGTGAAATGACAACAATGTGTAAGATTTACATGATGTTATGTAAGTTTATATGAAGTAACATTAACCAAATACTATATGGCTTAATTGGTAGAATCGTGGGTATAAGCAATGTGACCAAATGAATAGTGTAACGGTGGTCACAATATGTTTTAACAAATGGTCATGTAATAATGGAAATGTGCACGTAAATTGCATGAAAATAAGTGACTAAAATGAGCATACATTAAAAGAACTATAACGAGGAATGTAAAAAGGGAATTAGTGCTGGCCCATATATGTTAGACACCCATTGGATGGGTTAACCGATTAATTAGGGAGTTAACAGTTGCTAGGGGCTTTAGTCTATATGGGCCATTACCCATGTGTATGATATGGTGGATGCAATCACCAAGGTTTTAATTACGAGCCTTGCACACTTAGGTGTTGGAAGGTTTGCACGGACAGATCTTTGCTATCTTGGGTCTTTAGGGAAGTTCATAGGGACTAACTCTGGCTTTTTTAGGTATTGAGAGGTTTGCACTGACTAATCCCTGCTACCTGTATTGTAGTAGGTATTAAAAGGTCCTATGGAGCTGATCCCTACTATCCATATGAAATAATATTGAGATTTGCGATATTGGGAGGTCCTTCCGGATTGATCCCTTCTATCCCTAGTGTTGGTAGGTCCACTAGGGCTGATCCCTGCCATATCGATATTGGAAGGTTCTTATGAATTGATCCCTGCTATCAGGTGTATAGGTAGCTATAGCTATCAAGATCCAAAATACAGGCCACTGCACAACTTGGATCCCTTTTATCCAGTGTCTTAAAGTGTAGTCTCTTCAGTATGGAACTAACAACATAAAAAGGCATAAAAGACAAAATATTATAGATAAACTTTACATTTTTAATTAGATGAATGAAGAATGTGATATAATGTGTAATTAATCTGAGTAATGTCATAGCATGAAATCATAGTTAATATGAGTAAACTTACACATAACTTAGACTATATGTATTAAGCATGCTTAATCAAAAATGGTTGAGTTATGTGTGTTGTATGTTTGCATGATACAATTTATATTATATTAAATTCACCACTGAGTGTATACTCAGTGTATTAGTGTTTTAATGCACAGGTAGAAGATAATAGATTGCTTCTCAGCCTACCGATTGTAGTGTAGCTGTTTAATCCCTTGGGTATATTTTTTGGTTCTCTTTTTAACTCTTAATAGGTAGAGGACACTCATGTATGTATAGGGTTAGGGCCCAATCATTTAAATAATTAAGCACTATATTTTGTCACTTGTTTGTCTCTAAATGATAAAAATAGAGGTGTATATATATATATATATATATATATATATATATATATATACATATATATATATATATGTTGATATGTATTTATGTTGATATATTTATGCATGTTTGATGTTTGTTGATGTACGAGTGTGAGACCCATATGTGTATGATGATTTAAAATGATTATAGAAGTGCTTTTCTATGGGTAAAAAATTTTGGTTTTTCACCTGGGTAGCCATTATACTGCCTTTCTATGGATTGTAACTACCCGATTGAATAGGTTTTGTAATGTATTATAGGCACAAGAAATATAATATAAGTAGATGATATTAAACTACCATGAGATTAGTGATTAGGTTGTTGAGTCAGTAAAAGTTAAATGAAAGGCAGAGCAAGGTAAAATAAGGATGGGTAACTCTTGTGAAGGTAGCATCTCCTATCTGGTCTAATAATAGGCCGGGTAAGGGGTGTTACATTACATGTGTATAGAATAAGTGGAATGTGTGTGTATATATGTAATTATGCATGGTAAATGCATGAATGAAGTAATTAGGTGGATGCGACCATGTATGAATTGAGAACGGGATGGAAAAGGATGTGTATATGTGTTTGACTGAAATGGTCAAATGGTGTGGCCATGGTATGTGAGTGTGTGCATGAGTGGTTAAAAGTAAATGATATGCAAATGAGCTTATTGTTAGGTTATAAACATGATTAAAATAAAAAATTAATAGTAAGTATGGTATATATGTGTTTTAATGCAATGGCTGAATGGTATGCATTGGGTTTGTATATGTGTTTAAATGAGCAAAAGGAAGGCTAATGTATGAATAATCTTAAATGTATGTGGTAACTATAATTGAGATGAAGAATTGTGATAAATGGAGTATATGTGCATTTTAGTGGAAATGGCGATATGGCAAGTTATGGAAATAATGTTACATATACTTAGTAATGCATAAAGAGAGATAAAAATGGATTATGGGTATGTGAACATTACTAATGTATTACAAATAAGGGATAATGGTCATAAATAGGAATGGCCACATGGAGTATGAATGAGAAAGCTTTGGATGTTAAAGTGTTGGCTAAATGAAAATGTATGTTTGTAATTTCATGTGGCATGAAATAGAAAGTAGCAAATAGAAGAAAAATGAGAAGATAACTGAACTTAAGTAAATAATAAATGAGAAATAGAATTGGCCTATATTAGCTATACCACCTACTGGATAGGTTAACTGGTCAACTAGAGAGTTAGTAGTTGCTAGTGGCTTTGGTTCACAAGGATTATTGCTTATGTTATAGCGAGTGCAGCAAGTGAGGTTTGGAATATGAACCCTGCACACTTTTGGATATGGGGAGGTCTATGAGGGTTGATCCCTATAATCTTGACATAGGGAAGTCTATAAGGGCTATTATTGCTATCTAATACTTTGGATATTGGAAGGTCCATAAGGGATAATCCCTGCTATCCTGATGTCGGGAGGCCCACGAAGATTGTCCTTGCCATTCTAATATCAAAAAGTTCCTGAAGACTGTCCCTACTATTAGATGAGTTTATGGTGGGTAAAGCCATCGAGGTCTATAATGTGGGCCACTGCATAAATTTAGATCTTGTTATCCAATGTTTAAAGAGTTGTCTTTTGAGCATGGCCCTAAGATGAAATAGACAATATAACTTAATGCTTTAAAGATGATATAACTTAATGCTCTAAAAAGGATGTTATAATTTAAACAACAATAGATTAGTGAAAGAATAAAATTAAGGTAGATTAATTATAATTAGTAACATGACAAATCAAATGCATTATTCCGTGAGTAACATAAATAAACAAAAGGAAACATATAGATGATGGCATTACATGTTTGTATGAGTACAATGCCTTGCATGTTTGTATAATGTGCATGCGATAAAATACAAGTTTCATTAAATTCACTACTAAGCATATGCTTAGCATATCAATTTTTTTGATGCGTAGATAGGAGGCAATAGATTGCAGCTTAACCTTAGACAGCAGTGCAGCGGTTAAACACAAGTAGGGTATACTTTTGGTATTCTATTTACATAATATTGTTTAATGGCACTCATGTATAGACAAGGGTTAGGTTCAGTTATGTAAACATATTTTAATGTGGTTTGCAAACATTATAAATAAATTATATGATATAAATGTATGTGATATGTGTGACCTATGTATGTAATACAATGATTGAACTCACTGTGTGATGCTATTAATGGGAGCATTTTAGAGGATCAAAGAATTTATTATGATATGATGAGGTTAAGGATTGATATAGAAATGTTCTTTGTGCAAGTAAAAAAATTTTGGTCTTCACTAGCACAACTATTATACTTTTAGATTTTTATTAAGACATGACCTGTAATAAGTTTAATAAAATGAATCCAATTACAGGCTAATAACCTTAGTTTACATGAGTATTAAAGAAAGGTTTTAAAGAGACAATGAGATGATAATATGATATCTCTTATTTAGGTCCAGTGGTGGATCAGGTAAGGTATGTCACAATTAATGAGATTATTTGCCATATTTAAAATTTCATGAAGCTAAGCATACAGGGCATGTTAATTTTGCTGGAGTTGTAAAATAAACTAAATTCAACTAAGTCGGATCCAAAAATTGCAAGTAAATTATATGCATTAGAAATATATGTTAAGATGTATGTTTGGCATGGGGACTAGTTATGGATAAAGCCCAATGAGATTGATTTGCATTGCATGAATTTTTTCTTTGGTTAAATTAGGCCTACGTGTCTCAGTCATTTCTATCATTTCTCTATTGCATTTCTCTTCTCATCTAATTCCCCTCAAATGTAACATGAGGTCTTTTGAATTATTCATTATGTAATTGGATTACATAGGCTTAGAATAGGAAGAAGAAATGAAATGAGCAAATGTAGAAGAAAGCTCACTAAGGAGGACCAAGAAGAAATAAGTTAGAAATGTTTTTTTATTTCTTTTTGGGTATATAATTCATACATACTACCTAAGGTTCGACCCAAATTAGTTTCCTTTGGCTTAAGGAAATCAATGTAATAAAAGCCTATAACTAGATTACATATTTAATGAGATTAAATAGCATTATCTTATTTAATGAGATTAAATACACATGTGTATGCTAAAGCATGCAAAATCCCTTTGTATGAGCATACCAAAGTGTGCAACCCTGATGAGACTAAAATGGAAGAAATCCTTTAAACTAAATACTAAGACTTATAAGTCTTTTATCAATATCATTTTAACCAAAGCTCTTTTTAGTGTTGGGTTGTTAGGCAAACCCAAGCCTATGCTATACTAATGAGTCCATCTTAGATAGTCCATTAACTTATTGGGCAAACCTAATTGGTAAAATGTGTATGAGATACACATGTGCCAAGAGTTGGTGACCCAATGATCAATAGTTGCATATGATGCAATTGCCATGAGATGCCTCCCATTTATGTTATAGGTTGGACTTGTTGGGTAAACTCAAGATTCGACTTAAAGAGAGATAGGTACTGTCTCACTTGGAAAACCATCGGGTTTCCTTAAATTAATATGAGGGCTTTTGGTTTTGGTTCATAATAAAATAGTGGAAGCATATATGAATTTTATAAAAGACTTTATGAAATTCATTTAAGTATACAATCATGCACCAACATGTTTCTCATTCTTCACATGCCAATATATCTGCATCATGAGTTCTTTTAAGCTGAATTTACACAAAAATTCTTAACACCAATAAATTAACTAAATTGGCTTTAAAATATGAGAATAGTTCTCAAAAGTGAGAAGATAGATATACATTGGGCACACATATTCCACCTCATTTGATCGATGAATATTCCTATTAGGAGTAGGAAGCCTTTTTAAAAGCACATGGGGATCGCAATGTGATTGCCTCTATGTCACTTGTACTTTAGAAAAGCATGGGCATACAGATACGCATCATTTATCATCTTATGGAATAAAAAGACTTGAGTTATCTATGATGAAATTCCATTTGAAAAAACTAGAGGACACTTTAGCTTTATGGCTTGAAAGTGTTGGGCTTTAATTTTATGTGTTTTTGTGATATATTCAGAATTAAGAGCTAATTATGTAATCACAAAAGATGGTAAACCTAATTAAGACTTTTTTGTTAAGAACAAAAATTATAGTCTAATTAGTTGAAAGCTCATGGAAGTGTAAAAAGACAAATCCCAAAAGTGGATATTGCAAAGCATGTCAAAAGGTCTCAAATGAAGAAGAAGCATGGATATGCCTCTATTTCAGGTATTAATGTTATTGAGATTAATACTAGTACTACTATTGATAATCACACATGGCATTAGATACTAGTTGTTTTTCTCACTTGGTATCTAATATTTAAGGACTAAAGAGCAATAGGAGGCTAAACAAAGGTGATGTGGACTTATAAGTGGTAAATGGAGCAAGAGTTATTGTATTAGTTATAGGACATATCATTTAACTTTGCGTTTTGGACTTGTATTAGAACTTAACAACCGTTATTATGTTCCTTCTTTAAATAAGAATATTATTTCATTTTCTTTGTCTTGTTAAATAAGATTTTGATAGGTTTATTAATAAGAACAAAGGTTGCTCAATTTATAAAGACAATGTTTTCTGTTGTTCTGCATTAATTGTTAATGGAATATATATTCTTAATAATAAAAAGGAACTTTATGACATTAATACCAAGAGATAAAATGTGGATAATCTGAAACCATCTTTCTTGTCATATTGTCAACTCAGCCACATAAATAACAAACACATGTCTAAGTTACACAAGTTTGGTGATTAAAGTTCATTTGATTATGAATTAATTGAAACATATAAATCTTATTAGGCATGACGACAAAAACACTTTTTAGTGGAAAAGGTAAATATTCTAGTGGACTTTTAGACCTTGTACATATAAATGTATACGGCCTAATGATGACACATGTAAGAGGGGGTTTCTCTACTTCATTACCTTTATCAATGACTATTCATGATATTGGTATATGTACTTGATGAAGTACAAGCCTAAAGCCTTTGAAAAGTTTAAAGAATTAAAAAATAAAGTAGAGAAATAGCTTGATAGAAGTATTAAAACGCTTCAATTAGAACGAGGTAAAGAATAATTAAGAATTTTAGAGTAATCTAAGAGATAATAGGATATTCTCTCAATGGACTCCTCCATATATACCATAACATACTGGTGTATTTGAAAGGAGAAATCAGACCCGGTTTGACATGGTTCAATCTATGATGAGCTTTGCAAGTCTACCTAAGTTTTGTTGGGGTTATGCACTAAAAATGTTGTTTATCTCTTAAATAGAGTTCTATCAAAGTCAATTAATGTTACCCTATATGAGATATAGTGTAATAAGAAACCAATTCTTTAACATTTGAAAGTATAGGGTTACTTTGCTTATGTGAAAATAGTTGTGTTAGATAAGCTTGACACTAAATCTAACAAATGCTTATTTATGAGATATCTAAAAGAGTGTTAGATATTACTTTTACAACCCTTTAGAACAAAGTTGTTTGTTTCAAAGCATGCTATCTTCCTAGAGAAAGCATTTCTCTTAAAGAAAGATAATGGAAGCATAATCGAACTTAATGAAGTTTGAGATCCACAATAAAAGCATATCAATCGACTAATCTTAAGCTTATTACACTTGATGTGATGTAATAGTAAAACCTATGAAACACAAGTTCCTAAATGTTCTACAATAGTTTGTACTGCTCTTAATAAATATGAATTTCTCATAGATGAGAACAATAATGTGACTGTAGTAGAAAAGGATAAGCCTTTAAGCTATGATGAGATTTTGAAGAGTTTAGAATCATAATTATGGCTGAAGGCCATGTAATTTGAAATAGATTTCATGTATGACAACCAAATGTAGACTTTGGTTGATGTGCTTGAAGGGATAAAACCCATTGGGTACAAATGGATCTTTAAAAAGAAGGCTGATAAAGAAGGTAAGGTTATTAATTATAAAGCAAGGTTGGTAGCAAAGGGTAATTGTCAAAGTCATGGAATTGACTTTGATGAAACCTTTTCATCAATAGCCATGCTTAAATCCATTAGGATTTTTCTTGTTATTGCCGCTCATTATGACTATGAGATTTAGCAAATAGATGTGAAGATGGCTTTTCTTAATGGAAATATCTTAGCTTGAGTGTAACACCTCGTATCCAATCTATTATCTAGATAGGATAAGAGATGTTACTTAACCTTTTGATATGTTAACATAAACTTTTGATATGTTAGCATCATCTAATTTAGCCTATCAACCCTTTTTAAATGAGTTAATTATATCTTAAGTTAAATTATTTCATGTAATTACTAATGGTTCTTATGATTCCTTAGTGATTCAGTTTTAACAAAAATCGAATAGCATAACAATTGTTCAAGTGAGAAACCAAAAATTTTAACTTGCAGAAAAGACACTTCTATGGTCATATCATCCTCAACTCAAATAATAGGACCCTTATAATCCATCATAAGCATAAATATCATTACCAAATAGTAATCCACAACCAACTCAGATATACATATTGTTCGCATCCCTTTCCTTTCGTGGGCCTTTCAAATTGAAACAGCTAAAGACTCGACCTAAGACTCACTCCTCGAGTCTTAAAAGATGAGAAGGAAACTAAAGGAATCTTGAGCCACTCCTATTTGACTAGCCTAGGAAGAGTGAGTTGGGCACCATAAAGTAGGAGTTGTCACCCCATCGAGTCGTCACCCTAAAGTGTTTCATACCCTTACTCTTATTTATACCCTAAGTTAATACGGAAGTTTAGTTTGAATTTATAATATTATTTTTTTCTTAAGTGGCATTTTACAATTAAAATAAATCACGTATTCACATATGCGGAATCATGAAACATATTTATGGAAAAAAAATAGGTGCTTGAAGTTAAAACATCATACATGAAATTAGGCAGTTGATTGTATTGGGAACTTTGGTTCTTGTATGCCTATTTTAGAAAATAGATTTTATCATTGTAACTTTTATTGGGAAAAACCCATTTTATTAGCAAAGCACTAATTAATTAGGTATAAAATGATTTTGATTATCTTTTCAGTGTGCAAAAATAATTTTCTCCCTAATGTGGCATTCACGAAATGTACTGGGATTAAATTTAAAAATATCATACATGAAATCGGGTGATTGATTGGCTTTTAAACTTTGGTTCTCACATGGCAATTTTAGAAAATAATTTATATTGTTGTGACTTTTATTAAGAAAAATCAAAACCCATTTTATTAACAAAATACCAATTAATTAAATAAAAAAGTTTCAGTTATCTTTCCAATGTGTAGAAAATCATTTTTTACTTATTACAATATTTATAGAATATACAAGGAAATAATTCGATAATAAAAATATATTACATGGCAATTACCTAAAATTCATCCTAGATGAATAAACAATAAAATTACATTTTAGGATATTTAAAATTCAATCTAATTAAAACGAGCGATAATAAAGGAAATCAGCAGAAGAAAACATAGAGCACAAAATAAAATAAATAGTAAGAAATAAAAGGTCATTAAAGGTTACTTTATCGAGGCTTAAGAAGGCAACAGAAAGAAATAACAATTAGGTCCTAATAAATCAAATAACTTGCACCATAATAAAATTAAAGTATTAGTATGCGGAGCAATATAGATAGGTGAACAAAAATAAAATAAAATGAGCCGTCACACAAATACAATAAAAATATTGCACAAATAAATTATCACGTCTAACTGGTAGATGGATAAGGCAGAAAGGAAAATAAAAGAAATAGACAAAAGAGTCAATCGACCAATTGTGTATATTTTCCTTTAGAAAAGATCTAAGACATTGCACCTGAACTCGGGTAGTGCTGTGAGACATTACACCTGAAGTTGATTTGGTTCAGGTAGTGCTCTAAGACATTGTACCTGAACTCGGGCAATGCTACGAGATGTTACACCCGAAGTTAATTTAGTTTAGGCAGTTCTCTAAGACATTTCACCTAAACTCGAGCAGTGCTGTGAGACATTAC
>CANXYI010868196.1:0-12476 GCA_948208565.1 Hura crepitans
AAAGTTTTAATTTAATCAGATTTTATGGGTAGCGAAATTGGATATCAATACGCGATGGTGCTCTCTACTTCTTTTTCTTTGCTTCGAGTCGTACTACAGCTCATCTCCATATCTATAGATAATAGGAACAAACTAAGAGCCTCACATGTACTAGTATTATGATGTAAATATACTACAGTGCTCTTGTGTAACCTATAGGTTTAGAGGAAAGACTAAACTGGAGCTTTGATACCACTAAGTGTAGCACCTTCTACTAGGCCTATACACCGAATCCGAGTGGGAAGCGCCACCACATACTGATATCCGATTCCACTGCATATAAAATCCATATAAGTTAAAACTTTTTATTAATTTTTTTAATAAACACATTACTTAACTTATGGATTTGTAAAAATATTGAAAATCATTTAGCATGCTTTACGAGGCAATTAATGGGATCATCGCATCAAACATCCTGCAGCATAACAGCTCTATGAGGACACTTTCTCAAATAGTAAACCTGTTAAAAACACTTTTATAAAAGCATATAGCACATCTTCGTATCAAAATGGGTCCTTTTGACCCTCTAAACTTCATCAGAAAACACAGAGCCTTAGGCTCAACTCAAACAACATTCTCATAGGCAATATCATAATTTATCACACAATTCATATGAAAAAAAATAAATCCTTTTGCAATATTATAGCTTTAGTTACAAAAACAACCAAATTTATTGATTAGGCCTAATCCCTCTAAAATCATAAGAGCACATTATAAAGTTTACATTTACATCATTATATTATTACAAAATGATTAAAAATACCCACATAGGGGTTATCATAAAAAAGTCTCTTGTGATGCAGAAGCTTTGCCTTTAATCTGCTACTCTATTACCTAGGCCTTGCAAACAGGCAATACACAAAGCTTTCGCTTAATGGTGTAATCACTTTTACTAGGTATAGTAATTTAAGCATATATTTATGCAATATGTGTTAAGTGAGTCATTTCAATACCATACATATGCACACATTATGATAATAATAAAATTTCAAAAAAATTAGCATTACTTAGCTTTAATAACTCGAAAACTACCTCATGTCTATAATCAGAGCCGTATTATTATTAACATAATTAAAGCCAATCATTATGTATGAGATATTCGTTGATTGGTTATAAACATACACATGCTTCATTTTACATGGCAATGAGCATAAAAACATGTATTATGATCCATTACCATACATATGCATCATTTCCACATATTTGGGTTCCAAAAACCTATATGCATCAACCCGTCAATATTACAAGTATAAAACTCCACATTGTGTCACATACATCATATAAATGGGTTTAACTCGACATTATACCAAAAGCATAAATGTCATGCATAATGCATCATTTAAAATGCACCTAACATTATTTTACTCCTAATCAGGCAAAAAACACATTTATCCTTTTTATTATAATTATTTTGTTTAATTTATGCCCATACTAAAGAGACAACAATCCAAGGTTGGATAATAGATAACGGGCTACTTGAATGTGCTTAAATAGTATAGCCAAAGGCACTGGTATCTATAGATACAAAATGCATCAACTTGAAGGCTCGCACATATGTAGTGTCAAACAGTGGCCCAAAAGCCTAGTTCCTATCAACACAAATTCGCATCATGACTCAAAGGCTTACTACCCGAAGGTAAACATTGTAGCTGCTAATCCTAGTTAACTAGTCAACCTATCCATACTAGGTTATCTAACTATATAGGCATTATTAAATTGGTTGATTATCTCATTTTTTTAATTATATTAACGCATAACATAATTATTGTCATCTCATGCATACACAAATCCCAATGGCCATTTTGCATCTTAGCCAGGCCTAATCATTCATGCTAAGCAACATGTGTTAACTAAAACATAACATTGCCAAAATAGGTTTACAAAAGCCTAAAACACCAAACGGTTACATTGCCTAGGTGTAAAAGCTAGAAAACTCATTTAGAATAATAAACACACATTTCATTCATTATTTTCATTATTAACATCCATTATAATGTCGAATGCATCATGGTTGTGCATAACTATCACATTCTGCTTAACATGTCAATTTGTAGACATTTTTGGTATATAGTGTCATACATGTATTATATGCCTATATACGCATCAACAAACCATATCACATGCAAATTGGCATTTAGCCATCACTAACCATGCACACATATTTTATTCATCATAAATGTATATTCAGGTTGGCATTTTGGCATAAAACATGATATTCAAGTCATTTATGTACATAATTTACCATTATGCATACATGGCTCACATATATAAAATTCGGCCTCCACTTACCCGAGACCTTTAAGCACACCTACATATGCATATATAACTATATGTCATCTTTAGATGCTTAATATTACATCCACATACTTGTAACCAATTATACACGGTCAAATGGCATGAATATTGCATAATGACTTTATATGGCCCTATCATCACATAATGCATTCATTATTTAATATCACTATAAGAATGCATCATTCAAGCATAATCAATATTAAACCATCACACTACATGCACTCGTCATTCATTCATGTCATACATACTCAATTATGCATTAAATTCTCATTATATCATTAAATGCCCATTTATGTCAAAATGCACATACTAGGTTCATAGACATTTTAACCTAATTAATGTGATTACAGTTACCAAACCCAATCATATGAGATGCCTATAGCTAGCCTAAGCCTTCTCCTTACCTTGAGAGGCTCGGGTCAATACCTTGCCTATGAATACAAAAGGGTACAAACTTTAAAAAATAATATAAAATAATACACATGTAAAAAAAAATATTTTGATCCTAGATATACACTCTACAACACCTTAGGAACCCATGAAAAATATCAAACAAAAAAAAAGTATTCAGGAGTCAGATGGTCACTATTTACCTCCAGAATCTTCTCAATTTTTCTCCTAAAATACTCCACCATTCTCGACTTATCTCGGGATGCTCTTCGTTTTGGGTATAATTTTTTCAGATGGGTGGCTTTGTGGAGGAAGAAATCAAGGAAGAGAGGGAGAGAGGGAGGTGGATGTTTTTCGAAGGTAAAAGGGGTGGATGGTAGTGTTATAGTGTGTAGAGAAGGAAATTAGAATTTCCCTTTTTATACTTTTCCATAAATAATTTTTCCTTCCTTCAAAAAATTATTATAACCGATACGAATATTAGTTTTCCCCATTTCTATCCCTAAAATTCCATAAATCTAAGCCCTAAATCCTCTCAAAATCTTGAGCCAAACTATGATAATAACCCTAAAAATTAATGCATTTTATATCTCGAAAATTTAGTAAAAATACTTCCCAATCTCAAAAAGTTCTTATTCCAAAGCCAATGAACTATTCGAAATATTTGAGTACCAAGTTGTAACACTTTCAGATTATTTTGAGCAACTTTTTATTTTTTTACAATTTAGCTTTGCCTGCGATACTATTCATAGGACATTGCCGTAAAATCTTATTTAGCATTTTTAACCATCCAAATGACTTTGAATTGGCTTCAAACTTTGCCTAATATTCTCACATAATTAATACTACCCGTCGGGACATTTAGTGCTACTCGAGTTTTGAGAAGCACTATTCACCGGGGAAGTACTATTCATGAGAGTTGAGATTTTTGAGTTATTACAAACTTGCCTGAGGAGAAAAAGGTCCCAAAGTGTAAGGAACCCGAGCCAACAAGTGAGTAGATGACTAAATGAGATAACACTCTCCATCACTCTCTACCAGTGTGATCCTAGGTATACTTGTAGTCATGCCTCACACAAATAAAAAATCATTAATGTACCTCCCAAATATCATCAAGTCAGGTGGATTTTGAGGAACTTGATATACATCAGACCCCATGTATGTGCCAGCCTATTACTCTCTCCCCCAAAAACAATGAGTAAGCTTCAAGAGTGGTCAGCAACATCCTTCGAGAAGAAAATTCTCGAGCATAATGCAGAAAGTCAAGCATCTCTTTAAATAGGAGGACCCATCATGCCAAGTCAATCTACAAAGGTAAGTGTTAATTATAATTACCTAAATTACTAATAATGGGATTTCATATGCAGGAATACTCATATCATACCAAGCTTTAGAATTGAGGTACTAATGATGCTGTATCAGAGAAGACGTATTCCAAGGCCCTAAAGATGGTCAAACCTATTTATCCATCACTGGGTATCGATGAGGGATGTCTAACTCATAGGGTCGAGGTAATAAGTGAAGCTCATATGCCCAAACCTACAAAAAACAAAAGGTACAAGGTTAAAATTGAAAGAGACCATAAAAAGTGAAAAGGTGATTGAAATAGATTACTAAGTAGAAAACTTAATATGAAGCCTTGTATGAATTGATGGCTTTTTTTTAGTACAAATAGATATATCTAAAGTTCTAAAAACCTAGCCAAGAGAGGAATAACACCAATTCCAAGAGCCAATGCTCTCAATCTACTCCAAGAGAGGAAGAAAGCTCTAACTCATATTACCAATGGCATTGGCAAATAATATGGTACCTAACAAGTATAGGAAGAAGCAGCGCACATACTAATCAACCTCAAACTGATTGGTTAGAGTTACATCCATCCACCTCTCATGCAAATCCATGCAATGGATACTCCCAAAATAGTCCTGAGGTATAAAACTCAATAGCTCTTTCACCTCCTGTAGTCAAAGAAAAGGGTAATGATAAAAAGCATTAAAAGCTATAGCTCTCCTAGTGCATGTTACTTTGATAATGAAGGCCTAATCAAAATGTGTTATGGCTAACTCCTCGAATGATAGGTGAAACATGTGCCTGGTGTCCATCCATCTATCAAAAAGAGACTTAAGAGCCTGTAAGTACTGATGAAAATCTCTACCAACCATGTGATCCACGAGTGTCTAGAACCCTGTCACTCCCATCCTATTTTTAATAGGGATAGGCATCACATAATATGATTACTATAGTCCAGATACGGTGCCACCACATTTAAGGTGTGTCTACAAAAAAGTAAATAGATATAAGATAAACATCTTCATAGACTAAAGTTTCCAATATGAGTGTTCACACAGACAACAAGCAAATAGGCAATAGTAAGTCTGCACGGACCACAAACACCCAGATCACACAAATACCCACAGAAAGGCTAAACATGCAACAAGTCCACATGGACAACACGCATAGGCAAAACTAAGTCTGCACGAATTACATAATCTACCGCATGTAGAAAATCTTAGCATCCTACGCTAATAATTTTAGAACTATTAAGCTAAGATAAGGTCTGCACGGACCTAAACTACCCTAGGTAAACCAAGTCCACACAAATTTATCAAACAAGAGATAACACTTAGGAAAAAGACAAAGGAAAAAGCTAGCCAAACATAATGGGGCACATAAAGAGAAGAAAACACACCTAGGGCCACACTTTTGAGCATGCGTGGTGAACCAAATTGGCTAAAATTAAAGTCGAGTCATTAAAAGAAACTCTATTCACTGGAGCAAGACTTTGTGGGTGGTTGGTGGCTATAGAGGGCATGAAACCCTTCGAAACTGGCATAGAGATGTCCTCCACTAGAGGAGGGGATATAAGAGACAAACCTGTAGTTAAAAAGAGAAAAAGAGTTGCCAAAATCTCCTCCCCTACCACGATATTACCATAAAAAGTAGAGAGAGAGTTTTCGAAGGGAGAGTAAGCCATCAGGATTTCTTTTTAAGAGAAAATAGAAAAAAATAGAAGAATGAAATTGAAAAAGATAATAAGATTGATCTATCATGAAACATCTGCATGAACTTATTTTACTTAATTCTACATGGACTGACTTCACTTTCATCTGCATGAACATATTTCACTTCTATCTGCATGGACTAACTTCACTTCTATCCACACAGACTTACTTTAATTGTATTCACATGGACTTATCTTACCTCTATCTACATGGATATACCTTACTCATATCTGCTCGAATTAAACTCATAAATTTGTCCACATGAACTTATAGACTCTATTCACAAGCTTATCTTCACATAATTCACATAGACTTTATCATCACATTCAAACACCCTTTGCATAAGATCCCTTTCACTAGGCACATTAGTCATCTTAGTCATATGCATATGGTCTCCTTATATTACTCAATGCTACATGTAAACATGTTTGACATCTTGCATTCACACATATGTAAACCACCACATTAATGCATGGTTAATGACCTCACAGCTCAACACATAGATATGTACTATCATTCAAATCACTATTAAGGTAGACAAATACTTGATCTTCCTTGAACAAGAGCCTTATCCATAACCGATGAAAGCCAGGTATGCACCACAAAACTTGGTATATCAAACTAATATTAACTCATATCATATTCTCTTTTGCAGGATTCAAGTTCTCTCATATTCGACTCTATGTTCAATCCAATTTTCTAGGATTTAACTTTATGTCCAATCTAATATTGTCAAACTCAACTCTGTGATCAATCCAATTTTCTAGGATTTGACTCATTTTCCAATCCAATGCTATCAAACTTAACTCTGTGTCCAATCCATAACTTTCTTAATTTAGCTTAACAAGCAAATCCATAACTTTCTCGAGTTCAACCTAACAAGCAAATCCACAACTTTATTGGGTTCAACTTCATAAGCAAATCAACAACTCTCTTGAGTTCGGCCTAATAAGAGTTAATTCAAAATTACTTTCCATTTTGATCAAACCTTATCACTCAAACAACCTTATGTCTGATTAAAATACCTTTCAAAACCTGCTTAAACCCTATCAGTTAAATAACCTTAGGTGCGATCAAAACATCTTCCATTCGATTACACTTCATCAATCAAACAACTTTATGTACTTGTATTCAGAGGGAAGATACAACTCAGATCTAATAAGCTCTTGGCAATATTTTAGATGTAGGCATCCATATTTGATGTAGTCTCATGCTAGGTAAGTATGCTTTCAAGTAAGTATACTTTAAGGTAAGTACTTCTAACTCAGGTACTTTGATATGCACTATTGCTTTAGCATTTCACAACATAAAGTAAAGTGGTGGCAACTATAGATGCCTCACTTTTTAGCCTATGATGATCACCAAAGATAAGCTCTTATGTAATGGCACCAGTCATTTAAGAAGCTAGTTTGCATAGACTTACCTTAAATAGGGTTTGCATGGACACACTCTACATAGGTCCATACTAGCCCAATAAGCTCTTTTAAGCCCAAGGCCTATGGTCTATCTAGACAAGTCCAAGTTCATATCTGTATAGACTAACTCAAACCTGGCCCAAAGCCAATAGATTGGTAGGAAAGCATATCACTTATGTCCACATGGGAATAAGATGTACCAGTTCACATGGACTTGCTAACGTAAACTCTTTCAAAAATAGGATCTTCCTATTTGGACTATAATTCCTAATCCTATTGGGATTCTACTTTTTTTAGATGTGAGATTCTTAAACTTAAGCCTATAAATACCCTTTTTGTGTATGAAAAAAAGTGAAGTGATAGGCAAATTCACAGTAGCTAAAAAAACCCATCTGTGAGTCTAAGAGAGGACTCCAACAAAGATAGGATCTGCTAGTCTTATTAGCCACACCTAAAATAATTCCTTCTATACTTCTACACTTTGTGTTATTACTTAAGAGCTTATTCAAAAGGTAAAATCTGAGGTTGCCTTTTGTATATATTCTTATTGTTTTCAAAGTCCTATAATCTCTAAGGATTGATCATAAGTGAGGTGATTCCATGTAATCCCCACTTTGATCACAGGAGTATGTCATAGTTTTAAGTTATTTCATATTGTACAAATGACTGCCATTACATCATTTTCATTTTGTATATTTATCTTGATTGCACATACTTATTTATGGGTATGTTGATATCCGTATGAACTTACTTTCTTGATGTGTGTATGACATGTCGTCTATATGGACTTATGTTTGATAATAGTGTCTTATTTTTCTTATGCATTATGTTTTAATATATCTTATTCACCATATTAATATAATTTTATAATGTTAGCATATTGTATAATTATTCCATTCTCTAAAAAGCATGATGGTGACATTTTAAAATTATTATAAAGTTTGCATGGACTCCCTCTTACGAGGAGCATAGTCCGTATGGATAATCTTGTCTCATTCTTGTATATTATATCTTTAAGTCCACACTAACTCCCTCTAATGAGAAACGTAGTCTGTACGAACATTTACTTTGAATTTCACATTCACTTGTGTTTATTTTTCTTATCTTCTTTATAAGTCTATATTAATTCTTTATTTGGTATTATTAAACCTCTTTGTTTGAGTCGTATGCAAGTAATCCTTATCACTAGAGTGGAGGTCCAAATAAACATAATATCCCTTATGAGCAGTAGTTCACACAGACACTATCCAGAACTACATAGAGTATGCATAGACTTGTCAATGTACAAATGAGATCAATTAAGTGCTTTGCTTTATATCCTTTTGGTTTTGTACTTATTGTATATTATTGTTTATTTTTGGGTTGTAATATTTAGTTAAACAATTTGTTTTACATACTGACTATCCAAATTTCACACCAAATTATTTTCTAACTAATTAATTGGTGTTTTCATAAAAATATGGATTTTAGTTTTTCTAATCAAAAGTCATATTAAAAATATATTTCAAAAAGGCCAATCTCCTAGAGATAGGAGTTGGGCAATTATCATCAATTCTTATAGAATTATAGGCAATTGTCAGGTCATACCACAACTAATCAATAACCCAATTTTTAGATATATAGATGTATCGATAAGTTTGTGGTATGCTTTAAAAATCAAAATTTATTCTTATACATGAAAAGGTGATATGGATGCTTAAATATATTGCATACTTGCTTGATACGGGACTGATAAACATTGCAATATAAAATGGAAGGCATATTATTGGGGCATAAATAAGATCTTAGTTTGGAACCTTTCTAGTATAGAAGATTAGAGGTCCTTGTATAGAGGTCAAGTGGCGACTCCACTAACCGCTCTCATCCCTGATATGAATATATAATCTCTACAAATGGGAAAAAATAAAAATGAAAGAAGAAGAGGAGGGATAAAAGGGAGCCGTAGTAGAAGAAGAAGGAAAAAAAAAAGAGAGCTAGCAAAAAATCAAAGGAATGCAACAAGGAAATATAACTATTAATGCATTAAACACTTTTTGCTATAAAGGGGGGTGGCAATGAGCAGCATGGTGCAGAAGCTGGTTAGAACCATTAAAAGATAGTGGTAGGTATAGCATCAAGTATCGCAAGCTATTGCCACAATGGATTGCACCAGGTATTAGATGCAGAGGCGGCATAATTCAATAGGAATATGTGACACCCCCTACTAGATTCCAGAAGAAATCCAATAAGCGGTACACTTCCCACCTGGTCACCCATCTTAAAATTTCCCTAATGGTCATTCGTTTAACTTTTACCAATTTCAATCTAAATAAGGCTATATGACTCTAAAACCACTTCCGGTAGTTCCTATCGTGCATTTAGGTTGGAATTTATCTTACTTAGTCATTATGGAGGAAATTTAATCTTACTCATATATTACCTAAAAATTCGATAGCATAACAACTGACTAGGTCCTATCTAAAAATTTAAACAAACCTATTAAACACTTCTATTGGCCATTCATAACACCTGGACCCGTTTAGTCCCCTAATTTCATTATATCATCATCATTATCTAGCACATAACAACTCAAGCCTTAGGCCATAGATAAAACTATACAACAATATAGAGCCTTAGGCTCACATCAACATCAACATCATATATATATATATATATATTCATTCACCATGGAACATGCATAGAAATATTAAAATTACACCAGTAAGTCTCAATCACTTAATTATATTACATTGTTGAAGCCTAAATACATTATCCTACCCATTGCCTACCTAAGTACATGGATATCTGAAAGTACATCAATTCACTTGAAGTCTTCACCTGTGTCCACTAAACCGCTATCGTCATACATTACGAGGTAGGTCCTGCTGGAGTGTACTTGCGCACCAAAATTGGTACGTTGAGTATATGAGACATTAAGTGGTAAATTTAAAACAATTTAATCATGGTGTAATCTAATTTCATACTTATGTGGTTAAAAATGTAATTTTTACTTTATTAAATAATTTAATGTTCACTAGGGTGCCAAGTTACTAAAATACCCCTAAGGTATTTGTCTAGTCTAGAAATATAATTTTTAACTTAAATAAACCATTTAAAATGAGGATTATTACTTAATACATGCCACTTGAAGGAATTATTTGGTTTGTCTTAAAAGGGGAAAATTACCAAAGTACCCTTATAATGTATTTATATTACTTCTCTTGAAATAATTATTTATATCTACTTGACTTTATCTCTCTAAGGTGTTTATATGTCTTAAAGTAGTCTTCTTGCCTTTTATGTATGTATATTTACTTAAGTTAGTTATTTAGACTAATCTAGCACATCTATGCAAAAATGACTAAAATGCCCTTTATCTGGCAAGTTATCAAAGCTGACGAAACACTGTTCCATTACACTCAATCTTTCTATTTATAATTAGTCTAGTTCTTTATTTGATTAAATTCTTTAGCCTGACTAGAAAGACGACACTTTAAAACACTAGAGCTATAGGGATAATAACTAGTGCAGTGGTACTCATTCAAGACCTACACCACTACACCGGCATGTATGCTATAATGGAGATCAGCTATAGCCTTCCCAGACATAACAAAAATAACTATGTGGCATAATGGAGATCAGCTCATGGGCCTCCCCAACCATAAATATCTATCAATAATTGGGTGACATAATGGAGATTAGTTCGTATACCTCTCTAGCCACCAATGAACACCATTAATAACAGGATGACATAATAGAGATCAGTCTATAGACCTCTACAGCAACTAATGAACTAGTAGTAGAAATACCCTAAGTTGATCAATCAACCTATCCAATGGGTGTTTAACCAATGGGCCAAGTAGCTCAATTTAACTTGATATATTAGCCGAAATTATTCTTATAATAATTAAGTCTTAAAGATAGATAGATAAAAATTTTATCTTATAGTTCAAAATTTTATTTGGACATGTATGGGCTCTTTTTTGCTCTACTAGATAAAATTCAAAAATAATTTATAAGTCTGTTGTTACCAAAATTTAAGGTATTTTATATTACCATTTATTAGAACATTTCCACTTTACAACTGAATACTTTCTAGTCTAGTGATATTTTGGTAGGTAGAGGTCAATTGGATAGTTATAGGTCATTTTGACCACTTTTGGAAGTCAGTTCTCTAAGTCTGATTTCATTCCAGTTTTCAGTTTTCTTTTTAAGATTTTACTTGGCACTAGGCTAATTATAACTTGGCCAAGTCTATGGCAAAGGTCTAGGCACAAATGCCATTGAAACTGGGCCAATTCCATGGCCAAAATCAAGGTAACAAAGCCACTGTCACTGGGTCCAATCCATAGCCAAACTGTAAATTAATTCTAGCCTCTTGGAGGCACAAGAAATGTTCCATTTATTAAATTATTTGGAGTAACCTTTTAGGGCATTGTCTAAAGCTTTAAGTGCATTATTTGGTCCAAGATTTTCTAGCCAAGTCAAGGCATATTTTAAGTGCACTTTGTTATGCTAATATGTTATTTTCATCCTTCAAAGTTCATAATCAGTAAAGGCTAAAATCATAGCCAATAATAGGCACAAACAAACATCTTTATAAGCTATCTCACAAATCATGTCACTAATGCATACTTTCGAGTACTAAAAGAAAATGTACTCAAATTCCATATCTTTTTCACTTCACATCAAAATTCAATCAAGAACATATGCCATGCCATGATCATACTATTTTTCAAGCAAATTACCATAAGTTACTAGTCCTACAATACACTACAAATAGCTCTCGGTACCAATTTCAAAGGCATAATTCACAACTTCTCACAACTCAAATGTCCATAAATTTTGTTCTAACATATTATACCATATTGAAATTAAATTCTAGCCTATGTACAACCATCACAAGCATTCATATCCACCCAAAAATAGCAAGGAAATTAAGCTATTTTGGATAAGCTTCTCAAAACACTCTTCCTAACATGTTAGGTAGTCACTTATTCATTATTACTCAAGAAGAATTCACTCATTAATTCGATATTCCAGCACCATATCACTATGTTTAATAACATAGTCACCCAAAACCCATGAGGAAAGGGCTATAAATTCACTTACATAAGCCTTTGAAGATGTTAATCCTTTCCATACCCTTGTTACCTGGCTAGTTCCAGCAATTATGGTAACTTTGTTCCTCCTCTGTGACAACAAAGCTGGCTTTCAATAGACACCAAACCTTTATACACACATATATACATGTCTTATCTATGATTTAGAATAAAATTTATGGACATTTGAGTTGTGAGAAATTTGTGAATTATGCCTTTGAAGCTGGTATCAAGAGCCATTTGTAGTGTATTAT
>CANXYI010868198.1:0-14608 GCA_948208565.1 Hura crepitans
ATGATTTTAATATTTCAAGTATAATTATTTTTTATTTATTTAATATTTAATATTTTATTTATTTTTTATAACTAAAATAGAAATAGAAAGGTAATATCGTTAGAGTTAAAATAATAAAAATAAAGAAGCGGTTCAACTTAAATTTAAACAATTCCAAACTATATTAGACCGTTTTTAATCATAATGAGTTGGGTTGGTTCTTTACATTTAAACTATCATATTGCTCTTAAATGGATTGGTTTGAATTTGTCTCTAATTTTAACCAATCCAACCCTTGATCACCCCCATGTGTGCACGCGCGCATATATATATATATATATATATATATATTCACAGACACACACACACACACACATATAGAGGCCAAGCATTACACCACGACTATAAAAAACGAGGGTTTTTTTTTGCAAAATAGAGTTTCTTTGGTAAATAAATTGGGCTTTTTAGGAGACGGTTGAAACTTTTTTGGAGTTTAAGAGAATAAAATTGACTTCGAAGCCCAACATTTCAGGGACAGGTGTTAGTCGAGCTACTTCACTTCAGGAGCCTAAAGAGAAGGCTTGCGGGATTCAAAACTCGTTGGCCTGTGTTACGGGGTCAGCTGAGCGTTAGGCACGCATATGAGCTTAAAGCCATGACTTGCGGGGTTAGACGCGTGAGAATCATTCTGCGAGTGAATATTTTGAAGCCTGAAGGCCTACATTACAGGCTCAATTATGGTAGGGCCCGTGACCATTAACACATAAAAAGTGGGGCTATAAATACGAGAGATATGATCAACTCTTTCATTTTGGGTCGAAGAAGGTAAGCTGTGATTTTCTTTTAATTGTTAAGTGTGATAATTTTTTTATTAGTTATTTGTTAAATAATTTTTTTAGATTAAATTATATACTTTTTTTCAACAATTAATAGTAAGTATATTTGGATTTTTGATGTTACAATTAATTCTGTATTCATGCCATTAATTATTTTAGTAAAATATTAATGTTTGTGTAAATTTGAAATAAATTTTATTATTTATAAGTTTATTGTAATTTTTTTCTTGACTAAAAAGAAGCTATAATAAATATTATTTAAAGTTAAATTAAGTTATATTTAATTTTTTTATGTATAAATAATTGTAAAAAATTGTCTTATTTTTTGTAATAATATTTTGTTATAAGTATATTGGAATTTTTTTTATTATTGAATAAAATGAAGTTATACAAAATTTTCTTATGGGTGAAAAAATTATAAAAAAATCTTAAATAAAATATTGTAAGATGTAATTTAAATTTAACAATATTATCAATATGTTATTTAATTTAGATAATTTTATTATTGAAAGTTATTACTATTCCAAAAAATGTGTAAAACTATTATTTAATTTTAATATATTTAGAAGTATAATAGTAATTTTGATATTGTAAGATATAATTTAATTTTGACAATAATATAAATATCTTAAATAATGTTGCTAATTTTATTAATAAAATAGTTATTAATATTATAAAAAATAAAAATATTACTTTATTTTAATATATTTATTACATAAAAGTAATTTTTATATTGTAAGATATAATTTAATTTTAGCAATATTCTGAATATTTTATATTACATAACGTGGATAATTTTAAGAATAAAATAGTTATTGGTAATACTCACATTACCATAACGATCTTGGGCCCAATAAGCTAAACAAAAGCCCAAATAGTTAGAAATATCTATGAATTAAGGTTACATTAATTCAAGTCAATTAACTTTAATACTTTGCACGAGTTAAAGGACCAGCAAAAATTGTATAAGGGCATGCACTCGCACAGGTACAAACTACACAAAAAGCCTGCATATTGTAGCTACCTATTATTTTGTTTCTTAAGTCCCTTTTGACTTAGGCATTGGAGTCTCAGTCCTAAGCCTCCTTGGGAAAAGCTTTCTGTTTGTGCAAATTTCTTTAGCCGTTAATCACAGTCTTGCCATCACTGACTCTTCCATTGGTGCTTTCTTTAAGAGCCTAATATGGTGGACGACGGTAGCCTTTCCCATTGTGGTAAGACACTCAAGTGAAACTTAATACCTGTCTCTGCTTAAGACCTTGTGATCGAGGAGCATCAGAAGCTAGAACTTTGCTCACCTTTAAAGATTTGCAACAACTTTTATAGAGCTTTAAAGACGATAAATGCTTAGAGCTTATCAAAGAGCTAAGACTAAAAAAAGTAGAGGAAGTGGTCTCTAAGCTAGGCAAAGGAAAAAAATGTTGATCATGGTCTAAATCTGCATCGATTTCTACCAGCAACCAATCTAGAATGAAAAGGTCCAAAAGATAAAAGAATGATGACATGATTAGTGAAGAGGAGGATTCTAAAGGGAAAAACCCAATGGAAAACAAAGAAGATTTCAATGATTTGTTCATTAAGGCAGTAAAGAGGTTTAAACTGGGGCACCCAAAAAAGCCTGATTATGACAAAAATATGGACTCGCCATTCACACAGGAAATATAGGAAGTTCCTTTTGTTGTAATTTTTGTGAGAAAAATTAAAAAAATACAAAGGCTGATTCGACCCACGCAAACACCTCTCAGAGTATAAAACCTAGATACACATGCAGACCTTTAATGATGGCTTGGTCTATAAAGCATTCCTTTTCACGCTAACAGATGATGCCCTTGATTGGTTTCACAACCTCGCCCCTGGATCCATAACCTCATTCAAAAAGTTTTTTGAGTTATTTAAAACCAGGTTTGTCATCCAAATGAGAGCTAAAAGAACCATGACTAATTTGCAAGAAGTCATACAAGGATGAGAAGAGAGCCTCACATATTTTATAGAGAGGTTCCAGGAGGTAATGTTCGACATTTAAAACCTCAACAACAAAGTGACAGTAACCACCATGATCAATAATGTAGAGAACATGTGGCTATACAACTTGTTAATGACGAATAGACTAGTAGACTTCATTGAGCTGATGGATCGAGCAAAATAATTTATAGCCCTTATTGACGCCAATCGAGCCGACGATTGCTATAACCTCGACCTGCACAGGGGAAAGAGGGTGAGATCTCCATTCAAAAGGACGAAGCCTGAGGAGATACTGATCCCCTAGAAGAATAGATAAGGAAAGGAGACAATCGGCCAAGCAACAAGGCATTTCATGCCTTTTAATGCCAATCTTGCGAAAATCCTAATGTGGATCAAAACCAATCATGGCAAGGTAAATTGGCCAAAGAAGATGGACCAAAGAACTTTCAAGAGGTGAGACAAAAGCAAAGATTGCAATTTTCATAAAGATGTAAGCCACACGATAGACAAATACAGATGCTTGAAAGATGAAATAGAGAGATTGATAAAGAAAAGATCACTAAAGTAATTTGTTAGAAGGAAAAAGCCAGAATCATCCTCAACTCAAGCAACACCTCCAGATCTGATGATGAGAGATGAAAATCGATCGATGTAAAACTAGATAGGCATAGAGCTGGCATCATTAATATAATAGTCGGAGGATCCCCCTTCAGAGAAGGGACATGGAAGAAAAAGAAAGCCATAAAGGGAATATTCCTATTAGCCATGTCTAAAGAAATACCACTAGTCATCATTTCGACTAACGATGCCAAGGAGTTAAAAATCCCACACGATGACGCCTTAGTGGTATAAGGGTACATAGCTAACTTCTTAGTAAGGAAAATACTAGTAAACAACAAGAATAACGCCCTGACCCCTTATGCCTACAAGAGGATCAACCTTCCTCTCAAGGAACTCAAATTGATCTGCACACTACTAATTGGGATATGTAATGCTTCTGTCACTGTAGCAGGTGTAGTGGAGTTACATGTACAGCTAGGTGAGGAAAAGGTCTCCTACATCTTCAAATGCAACTTTATGGTAATATATATCCTTTTTGCTTACAATGCCATTTTTGGAAGACTTATGTTATTTGCAATAGGTGCGATAACCAACATCTAATACCTAGTGATGAAAATTCCCACGGAAAAAAATGTTGCAATAATCCAAGGAAACCAATGCGTAGCTCATGAAGCCTATGTCACCACTATAAAAAAAGCAAAAGAGGCACTCACCCCCAATCGGTTGAAGAACCAAAACCAAAATGGCTAAGGCCAACTCTAGAGGGTGAAGTAATAACGATGGAGTTAGAACCTAGTAGTGCTGATCGGGAGCCAGATTCCTGAACAAACTAGGAATGAAGTCCTTAAAGTTCTTATCTTGAATAAGTCCACTTTCATCTGGATCGCCAAAGACATCCAGAGCATAAACCTAAGGGTCAGGTGCGATAGGTTGAATGTAGATCCACAAGTAAGACCAGGCAAGTAAAAACTGCATTGTTATTCAGTCGATCGAAAGAAGATCATAGAGGAAGAGACATAAAATCTCATTTTTGTAGGATTTATTAGCGAAGTCTTTTTCCCTGAATGGTTAGCCAATGTCATGTTAGTCAGAAAGAAAAATGGAAAGATACACATGTGCGTTAACTTCACAGATTTGAAGAAAGCATGCCCTAAAGATAGCTATCTACTCTCAAGCATTGATCAGTTAGTGGACTCCACAACTAGATACAAAGTCTACTTTTTCTTAGACACTAACTCTAGATACCACCAGATCCTAATGTTCGGTCCCAATTGGGAGAAGACTGGTTTCATCACACATGAAAGCACCTTTTGTTATAATGTCATGTCATTCGGCCTAAAAAATATTGGTGCAACATACCAAAGACTAGTCAACAAGATATTTTAAGAGGACATTAGTTGATCGATCGAGGTTTATGTCAACGACATGATCATTAAGAGCCGCAGTGTTAGTTGGTGATTCGGCTAAAGTTTTTGCTATCCTAAACAAATATCAGATGAAGTTAAACCTGGAGAAGTGCACATTTGGCATTTAGTCAGAAAATACATCGGTTTCATAGTGTCACAAAGAGGAATCGAAGCCAATCCAGAAAAGATTCAAGCTGTATTAGACATGAAACCACTACAGAGCGTAAATGACATGCCGAAGCTCAATGGGAAAATAACTACTCTAGGAAGGTTCATATCTTACTCGGTTAGGAGATATCTCCCTTTTTTCAAGAAATTGAGGAAAGACAAAATTTGCTTGGGATGAAGAATGTCAAAACGCACTTGAGGACTCAAAGCCTTTCTTATGAAACCCTTACTACTCAGTAGACCAATCAAAGGAGAAACACTATACATGTATCTCGTAACCATAGGCTACAAAGTAGCTTCCGTCCTTGTAAAAGAAGAAGGCAAGAAATAGAAATTCATATACTATGCTAGCCAGGTATTAAGAGGTTCGAAACTAAGGAAAATCAAAGTCGAACAATTGTTGATAGCATTGATGATAAGCATTAAAAAATTAAAGCATTACTTTCAATCGCACAAAGTAATCATCCAAATAGATGCCTTAATCAAGAGAATCTTACAAAAGCTCGAGATTGATGGAAAAATGCCGAAATAACCGTAAACATATGACATAAGCTATGAGCTGCAATCCTTTCTGAAGGCACAAGTCTTTGCAAACTTTGTGGTAGAGTTCAACAGAGAAAAGGCTTAACAACTTGTTCGATCGAAGATAATTACATGGGAAATTTATATGGATGGTGCATTAAACAGACATAGAGTAAGAGCAGACATATGTATTAATGGCCCATCAGATCTCGGCATCAAATATGCTCTCCGGATAAACTTCAAGGTGTCTAACAATGTAGTTAAGTATGAAGCATTAATCACTGGGCTAAATCTAGTCAAGTATATCCGATTGAATGCTCGATCATAAAAAGTGATTCCCAGCTGGTAACAAGCCAAGTCTGTGGCAAACTCAAAGCCAAAGAAGCCAATATAAGGAGGTACCTGGAAAAGCCAAAAGCATGATAAAGAGATTAGAGGAGAGTGAGACCACATGGAAGATTAAGAGAATCCCATGAGTTGACAACACTCGTGTCGAATTCATAGCTAAGGCAGTAGCCTCCGATGATTTTCCCAGCATTTTAAGACTTAGGTTTAATGTAAGTGAACTATGATGGCATATAAATGGCCCCATTATTAGAATACATTGAATCGGGTATATTCCTAGAAGCGAAAAATGAGGCAAGAAAGATAGCAAGAAAGTCCTGTCAGCTATTTCATAATAGACAAGAAGTTGTACCAAAAGTCGGCAATACATAGCCTTAGAAGAAGGAAATTATGTACTCAAAGAGATATATGAAAGGCATATACAGGGCACACGAAGCAAGCCATGCCATATCTGGGAAAGCATTCCAGTCTGGATATTATTGGCCCACAGTACTAAAAGATGCAAAAGAAATCATGGAAAAGTGCATTTAATGCTAGGTTCATGGCAGGATAATAAGAAAACCCGAGGCAGAGCAACAACTGATCAAAATCTCTTGGCTATTTGAACAGTGGGGCCTCGGCATTCTTAGTCCCTTTACACAAGGAAAGAAGTAATAGAAGTTCATGATAATGGTAGTGGAACATTTCACTAAATGGATAGAGGTAGAGCTGACATCTATAATCACTGTAACCAAGATATGAGACTTTACCTGGGAAAACATCATTTGTAGATTTAGCCTCCCAGAATCTTAATAATTGAAAATAGGAAATAGTTCAATTGCGTACTCTTCAAAGAATTCTACCAAGGACTCAAGATACAACTCCATTTGATTGCATTAACACATCTACACACTAGTGGCATAACTGAAGTCTCGAATAAAACTTTGCTTGATGGTTTGAAGAAGCACTTAGGAGAAGCAAAAGGCAGATGAGCAGAAGAGTTGAATAACATGTTATAGGCATATAGAACCTCCCTCTAATTGGCCATAACAGAGACACTATATTCCCTCACCTATGGCTTAGAAGCCGTCCTTCTCGTAGAAATTAGACTAGCCTCATATCAACTAAAATTGTTTGATCAGCATGGTAATGAGGTGAAAAAACTTCAAGACCTCAATCTGATTGAAGAGTAAAGAGAGCTTGCTCAGATAAAACTCATAACTTACAAGCAATGCATTTCGCAATATTAAAATGTGAGGGTAAAAGCCAGAAAGTTTGATCTGGGTGACTTGGTACTGAGGAAGGCTAAAATCGATACAGGCAATATTAGAGTTGGCAAACTTATGTCAAACTGGGAAGGACCACATAAAATATCCAAGATCCTGAACCCAAACACTTACAAGTTAAAGATATTTGGTGGCATAGAAACACAAATATTTTTTGTAATTAAAACTCCTTACCCGATTGGAAGTGTGTTTTTAATTTTCAAAATTAAAAGAAAATCAAATCGCAAAGACAAATACACTTGAAAACTAGTAGCAAAGGAAAAGATGCCCAAAAGCTCAAATCATTAGGGCAAACACGCCCGTGAATCATTTTGCTAAGGCAAACACGCCTAAAAATCACATTTGGCAAATATGCTTATAAATTGCTAAGGCAAACACAGTTAAAATCTCAAAGGAAAGTAAGCCTAAAAGGCCAAAAGTAAACATACATAAAGGTCAAGCAGATACACATTAAGGCAAATACGCCAGATTAGCAAACATGCGATCCAACAAAATAAAACACAAGACTAAGAAATTTCATTTCCATTTAAGATTAACAAATTTTTTACAAATGTATATAAAAAAAAAAAGCTTTATCCCTAAGTAGGAGGAGGAACAGTTTGTTCTGCAGTAGAAGAGGGATCTCCTCAGTAGTAGGAGGCATAATCTCGTAAGCAACAGCTCCATCCTCACTTGGACTTCTATTTAGTTTTGTGTTGACGCAGCACCACCCAATCTCTCTATGAGCATCTTTGCCAATTTTGGCATTGGCACTAAAAGACCCGTAGAAGTTGGCTTAAGCGTCACCATAGAAAGATGTAATTTAATTACTATCTATAATATGCTTAAATGGATAAAATTGTTGGAGACTAGTTATGCTTTAATATCTTTCTATATCATTGAGTTCTAACACCCAGACAGATGCTTACATCAATTTGCATTGGATCAGTCGATTTCAAATCTACTATTAGTTAAAGACCAACTGCATTCAATCGATATGAGAAAACATTATGACCGAAATTGGCATATAAGGCATGCTATATGGATTGATCTGTGGAATCAAAGGCTTTAACGTGTGGTGAATGGTCATCTAATTGTTGAACCATTGCATTAGTGATTAACATAAATATAATGATATGTGACAAGAACTAGAAGATGGATTACTTAGATGGAAGTAAGTGTAGGATGCATAGTAATCACTGTAATTGTAAGACATTACTTAATTTAATTAGTGTTTCATTATAATTATTAATATATTTTACATGCAGGTTGATGGCACAAAACGCATGTACCACTCGGCTAAAGCTTCTTCCTTTGAAAGTCCATTAAAAGTTTAGACGACAACACGATCCATCCCAGGAGCAATTGGTTCAATATGGCAGACAAGATCAAATTATCCTAAGCAGTTGGTGTAACACTCGAGAAACTAGGTTTCATGAATAGTACCTCCCGAGGCACGAATAGTGTCTTTCGAGTATTTAAGGCACCGTGTGATGGCCAAGAGGGAATCACTAGTCATAAAACTTTGATGGGCTAAAAAATGATGAAAATGAAATAATTAAAACTTTTAGCCTAACTAGTAAATAATTTTACGCTAAAATCTAGTGAATAATAAACTTAGTTGGCATCGTGCAGGAAAAGGCCCGGCATGTGCCCGATGGACCTAAAAATAACATAGTCTAAATATAAAAAATTCTAAATAACTTAATGGTGAAGGAATTATAATGTTTCAAGGTCATTTGGTATTTATTCAAAATTTCTTAATTACGCGAGTGAATAGTTCACCTAGTTTCCTTTGGAGTTTTGACCAGAGATTTTAGAAACCCCTTAATTGGGACTTTTGAGAATTTTTGGCACTAAAAGCATGAATTTTAGAGGTCTTGAATGATTAATTTGAATTTTAAATCTCAAAACAAAATTTTGGATTAATATAGACCATCGAATTAACACGTGGCATGATCCGGACTGTCAGTGTGTTTAATATTAAAGGGGTGGCACATCTGAGGGTGCCACATATGCTAAGCCTCCTTCCACCTTCCTCTCCCCACCAAAGCCAACACTACTTTCTGTCTCCTCCCTCTCTTTTTTCTTTCATTTCTCTTTCAATTTAAGGCTAAATCCTTTAAATCATACATTAATCTTTGCCTCTATGACTCCTTGAAGCTAATTCTCTTGATGAATTGCAAAGAAAATGCTTAGTTTTAGAGATTTGGCACTTGATGGATAATGCCCAAAGAAAAGAGAAACATATTAAGGAGGAGAAGTAAAGCAAGCCATAAAAAGGTGGACTAGAGTGTTTTGAGACCTTAGGTATATGAATTGAATGTAATATGCATTATTTAATATGTTGTGCTCATGTATGGCATGTGTATGGAAGTGTGACATTGTGTATATGTGTATTTAATTATATGTGGTAATTGTGTGAGCATGGTAGTATGATCATATCAAGCCTAAATGTGTGGGAAATTTATATGAAATGTATGTGTGTGAGTGAGAGGGATGTATGGTCAAATGGTGTATAAAAGGGGAATGTGTGCATGCATGTGTGGTTAACATGAAATTGTAATGTAATTAGGCTAAAAAATCAGTATAAAGTATGTTTGTGAAATGGAATTAATAATAAATGAATTACAAATGCTTGAACATGAAATGGCCGTGAGGTGTGTGTGAGGTTATTAGGTATGTATGAACATGCGTAAAGCTAGTTAATGCATGTTAGGGTACAATATGTAATTGCATTAAGGAGATGATTAATGGTAAAATAGGGGAACTAAATGATATTGGCTTAGGTGAAATTTAAGTGGCATGGTTTGGTAATGTGTTTGCTTGAATGGCTAATAATTATAATGATGTGAAATGGACTTGATAGCTAATTGATTATGGAACCTTAAAATATTACGAGTCCTGATTCACGAGTAAGAGTATTTATGTGTACACTCGTAAAGGTTGTGACATTGAGGGAAACTTAACAAACTAAACATGTACTTAAAGGACAATGAAACTAGTGACTGAATGTAATAACTAGAGCTAGCCTATATTAGTTAGACCGCTCACTAGATGGGTTAACCGGTCAACTAAAAAGTTAACAATTGCTAGGGGCCTTGGTCCATATGGATCATTGCCTATTTATATGACATGGTGGGTGCAGCCATCGAGGCTCTGATTATGAGCCCTACACACTTGGGTATTGGGAGGTTCATATGGGCTAATCCCTGCTACTTGTATTGTTATTTGTATAAGCTGAGCTGATATTTGGGATATTGAGAGGTCTCTTGGGGCTAATCCCTACTATCCCCACTATTGGGAGGTCTGTTAGGACCAATCCCTACCACTCCAGTATTAGGAGGTTCTTATTAGTTGATCCCTACTATCAGGTGGAGATGGGTAGGTGCAGTTATTGAGGTCCAAAATGTGAGCCATTACATAACTTGGATCCCATTATCTAGTGTCTTAAAGCGTAGTATTTCTAGTATGGGCTTTAACAAGATAAAAAGGGGAAAATGGACGTAATATAGAAATCAGAATCACCTAATGTAACTAGCATAAGTAAGTATAGGCAAATAAAGTCTAAATTATCTAAATGGTAGATTTGTTGAACTGAATTTTATGTTTACTGTTTGATTTAAAGATGAGATTATAAGTAAAATAAGCATGCATGATTAAATGGTTTGCATCATAGGTGCTGCATGTTTTCATTATACAATTCATATTATATTAAATTCACCACTAAGTTTATACTCAATGTGTCGGTGTCCCGATGCGTAGGTAGAAAATAGTAATGTGCGACTCAGCCTCGACTCATAATGTAACTGCTAATCATCTTGTGGGTACAGTTTCTGCACACTTTTGAGTTTTTATAGATAAGGACACTCATGTATATAAAGTTTGTGCTCGGGTGTGTGAAGTTGTTAAATATTGATTTTGCTACATATTGACCTGTAATTAATAAGATAGGAGGTACATAATGTTTATGATATGTATGTATGTGTTATTATTTGATGATGCATAGGTCTGAGATCCCTATGTGTGCATGACTATTTGACCATTGAGATAAGTGTCTAGGGGACCAGAAGGGTTCAAGAGGAGTAAGATAATTGGGAATAATTATAAAAGGTCTTTTTTGCAGGCTAAAATTTATGATTTTTCCTCTAGATAGTCGTCATGCTACCGAAATTTTTATTAAAATCTCTTCATCTAAAATTGTCTAATAAATTAACTATTACATGCAATCAAGGCAATGATAAGTAAAAATAAAAGTAACCGATAGCAAAATAACATGAGATCAATAATCGAGTTGTTAAATCCATAAAAGTTAAACGAATAATAGGTGGGGTAGAATCAGGATGGGTGACTTTCTAGGAAGGTAGCATCTCTTATCTAATATAATTAGAGATCGGGTAACAGGTATTAAAGCTGGTACCTAAACCACGCAATATTGAGCCTATTAGGCAAGATTATATAGATATAAAAAATAAACCATCTAGCCAACTAGGAATAGTCAAAATGTACGACACAATCAAAATATTGACTGTGGACCCCAACATAAGGCAAGTACCTCTGCTAATGCTTTGGCTATTTGATGTCCATCAGAACCTCCGTGAACCATCATCATCTTTTATGGCAAGAAGTAATAGGAATGAAGCTTCATTTGACTCACCGAGAAAATTAGTAGATGTAAGATCAATGCCATAAAATCGTATACCGACTAAACGATCGATTGGTGTAGCATCCCTTAATTGAAGTGGTTTTAATCACCTCAGCATTTTGCAAGGTCATTAATTGATTTAAACTTTTCATTCATAGAGATGACTCCTTTACAATATACTTCCCCTACTTTTGGAATGCAAGAGTCAGTATTTGTGACACATGATTCATTTTTCAATTTGGACAATCCTCAAACAATGGCTAGCATTTTCTCAACATCAAGCTAAATGCTATCTAAATCAATAGAAGAGGATAGTGGTAGGCAAAATAAACTATATTGAAATCCACGACGAAATTATAGGCCTTTTGCATGTGGAACTGTTGGTCATAGGTATAGCTATTGAATGTATGCACCTAATGTGTAATAAAATTAGATAAACTAAATTTTTTACATATCTATTTAATTGGAAATTAAGTAGATAAATTTATTTTGCCTGCATAATGAAATTTGTAGGATTTGTAGAAAAAAACAACAATGCTTGAAAGTTGATTCATCATTAGAATAAATGTTTTTAAGTAAATACGTTACATTATTCAATATTACAACATCATGGCAAACATTAAGGTAAATATTTAACAAAATTATCATCATCCGGATTATTGCTAATATAAAAAAAGCTGCCTTTAATATCTAAGTCAAATTTATTAGAGTAATCTCCATAATAGAACTTATCAAGCATTTCCTCCATTATCCTAATTTCTTTGCTCAATTGTGCCCTTACCCTAGAAATCTCCTCACTACTCCTTTTGGCATTATAGTTGATTTTATCTTTGGCAAAAGTAATTCATGGTAAATGCAATATTCTTCTTGCTCACATCTTATCTCTCATAACCTAATCCAAATGGGTTCAAATCTAAATTTATGTGGACCAAAATCTTCCAATCTACAACTATGAAAGCCATCAAATATGTGGCTAAGTCCACTATTATTCATCCAATATAATCTTTTTGATGTTGATAGAGGCCTTTTCATTCCATACCACTTTTGACCGAAATTGAGAAAAGAAAACTAGATTCTCCACTTTTGGGATAAGGATATCATAGTCCTATTAAATATATCACCCTAAGAATCACTATTGAAAATTCCTTGAACAAACTGACAAACTGATCTTCCCATTACATGCTAATATCTTTGATAAAACCTCGCATGAATACCATTCACTCTAGGCACCTTCCACAGTTGCATTTTAAATAAAGCTCTCCTAATCTCCTTATCCAAAATATTTGCCTCAAGTGCTAATAAATTAATATCATTTATCCTCAAAAAATAACCAGACGAATAAAAATGTTGTTGATGAATACAATCCTTAGAATTAAAAGACTGAAAAAATCAAGTGGCCTCTTTCTTTAACACTTCCAAGTCTTCACACCAATTCTCATCATCTAGATTAAGACTAGAAATACGAGAATATCTTGTCCTCTCAATTGTATTAGTATGACAAAAAAAAAGCAGTATTCTTGTTACCATTATTAATCTAATTAGCTGTAGACTTCTAGAACCAAAGAATTTCTTCCTAAGTCAACACCTCCTCTAACTCCCTTTTAAGTTGCAATTCCATATTAGCCAACCTATCTAAATAAAAAGCCTCTAATTGGTTTTGAATACCTCTAATTTTGCTTATTAATTGCTTATTCCTTTTTATAATATGCCTAAAAACTTATTTATTCCACCTTTTAACCTTCTCTGTGAAATTCTCAAAATTCCCATAAATGTGATTATTACTCTTCCAGTAGCTTTGCACCAACTCCTGAAACCCTTGGTGTATTAGCCAAGCCATTTGAAAATGAAAAGTTTTATTACCATTGTCTCTCTTAAAGGCCTTAGATCTCAACATGAGAGGCATAAGACCAGAGGCAATAGTAGAAAGATAAAGCACTTTAGATTCCAGAAAGTTCATAAGACTTTGAGTATTGCATAAACATCTATTTGATCTTTGGAACAAATTACCCCAAGTTCACATATAAGGCGACCCATAAAAGCCCAAATCAATCAAACTAGTATAAAAAATTAGATCTTTGAATTTCTTACTAATCCCCTGTCTTCTAGCAGAACCTCTGCCACACCCTCCGCCTGGTCCGTACATCGAACCCGAACGGAGGATGCGCGCATGTAAAACGATATCAAGTCCATTATCCCAAAATCACTTAAAATTAAAATCTTTTATACAAGAAAACATTTCTTGACTTGAAAATGCAATAACACATCAAAAATCTTTTTAGCACGTAAATCGAGGTAAGATTGGGGTCATCGTGTAGAAAATTCGACAGCATAACAGCTATACCGAGATACTTTCCCAAATTTTTACCTACTTAAAAACACTTCTATATACATCAATACATCATCCTCAACTTAAATGGGTCCTCCTGACCCTCCAAGTCATAATAAGATCACAATAAGCCTCAAGCTCTCATAATCAACATTCTCACATGCAATCCATCAATCATCACACACAGCATGCGAGAAAATAGAATTAAAGTCCATAATTAAATTATTTAATATAAAACCCCGTTGCAAAATGTAGATTAAACCCAATCCCTCCGGGATCACAAGAGCACACAACTAAATAATACATTACATTTACACCATATTTACTATTACAAAATGCTTACAAAAATACCCACGCAAGGGTTATCTTCGTGTCCCTTGCTTTCGAAAGCTTTGGCTCTAATCTGCTGCCCTGTTACCTACGCATCGCAAACAAGCAATGCGCTAAGCTTTCGCTTAGTGGTGTCATCACTGTAACTTGTAAGAATGGCAATTCATAGCGTGTCATACAATTTCATAAACTATTTCGATTTTAATATCATAAACATGCATTAATCATAATTTATATGCAACCTAATGTCATTTCAGTCTTCGAAACCTATTCATGCATTTTTA
>CANXYI010868217.1:0-34768 GCA_948208565.1 Hura crepitans
GGAGAAAGGCTTTAGAATTTTCCTAAGGGTGTATAAGGGCATGTGCAAAATTATTCGAGCAACATAGGAGGCCCACGGGCCATGCAGATTAGGATTAGAGTGAAACCCAAAAAGTGGGCCCTTGAGAATCGATAAGCCGAAAGCTCTAGGTCTATCATTTTAGCTTCGAGGCATAGAGGAGGGAAAAAAGAGATGTTTAACTTCGGAGTTTCGATGGGATCCAGTGTATTAACATCGATACCATTGCACCCTTTGTGTTATGCAAGGCATTAGCATATGAGGTCTCGGGAACACGGATGTGGTGTATTATTCTGGTGGCAAAGGGGGGTCACGAGTAGTGTGTCTTAGGATTAGAGCAAAATCTAGAAAGTAGGCACGAGGAATCATCATGCCGGGAGTTTATTATCCATCATCGGGGCTTAGAGCAGTGGAGGAGGGAAAAAAAGAAAAGAGGGAAATGGGCCCGGGATTAGGGAAAAAGGGGAAAAAGAAGGGTGCAACATGAGGATTTCCCAAGAGTTCACCTATTTAACTACGGAGTTTTGATGGGATCCAGTGCATTAGCATCGATACGATCGCACTCGTCATGTCGTGTAAGGTGTTAGTACATGAGGGCTCAAGAACATAGACATAGTGAATTATCCGAGTGACATGGGGGGGTCACAAGTGGTGCGAGTTAAGATTAGAGTGAAATTTGGAAATTGGGCCTCGAGGAATCGTTAAGTCGGGAGTTCAACCTCCATTATTGAGGCTTCGAGCAGCAGAGGAGGAAAAAAAGGAGAAGAGGGAAATGGGCCTAGGACGAGGAAAAAAGGGTGCAACACGAGGACTTCTTAAGAGGTCACCCATCTTAGTATTACTCTCGCCTAAACACATTTAACTTCAAAGTTCTGATGGGATCTGGTGCATTAATGCTAGTATGATCGCACCCATGGTGCTGTGCTTGGCATTTATAAATGAGTGCTCAACAACTTAGATGTAATAAGCTCGATGAGGAGGAGGAGTAAGGCTTTAGAATTGCCTTGAGGGTGCATAAGGGCACGTGTAAATTATCCAAGCCACTTAGGAGGGCTATGGGTTATGCAGCTCTGGATTAGAGCGAAACACAGAAAGTAGGCCCCGAGAATTGATGAGTAAGAAGCTCAAGGTCCATCATCGGTGCTTTGAGGCGCAGAAGAGGGAAAAAGGAGACATTTAACTTTAGAGTTTCGATGGTATCTAGTGTATTAGCGCTAGTATGATAATACCCGTCATGCCATACAAGGCATTAGTAATAGAGCACCTGGGAACATGGATGCGGTGAATTATCTAGGTGGCAAGGGGGGTTACAGGGGTGCAACTTAAGATTGGAGAAAAATCCAGAAAGTGAGCCCTAGGTAATCATTGAATCAAGAGTGAAACATTTATCATTAGGGCTTCGAGTAGCAAAGGAGGGAAAAAGTAGAAAAGGGAAGTAGGCCCTAAACGAGGGGATAGGCAGGAAAAAGAAGGGTACAATAAAAGGACTTCCCAAGAGTTCACCTATCTTAGTAATACTCTATCGAAACATGTTTAACTTCAAAGTTCTAATGGGATCCAGTGCATCAGTGCTAGTATGATATCACCTATGTTATCGAGCAAGGCATTAGTACATGAGCGCTCGGTAACGTAGACGCGGTGAGCCTAAAGAGGAGGAGGAGAAAGGCCATAGAATTGCCCTGAGGGTGCATAAGGGCACGTGCAAATTAACTGAGCTGCTTGAGAGGGCCATGAGTTGTGTGGCTACGAATTAGAGTAAAACCCAAAAAGTAAGCCCCTAGGAATTAACGAGCCGAAAGCTCAAGGTCTATCGTCGAGGCTTTAAGGTGTGGAGGAGGGAAAAAGGAGATGTTTAACTTCAAATTCCCGATGGGATCTAGTGCATTAGCACTAGCATGATTGCACCCATCGTGCCATGCAATACGTTAGTACATGAGGGCTCGAGAAAATGGACAGGACGAATTATTCGGGTGGCTAAGGGGGTCATGGGCGGTGCAACTTAGGATTAGAGTAAAATCTAGAAAATAGGCCTCGGGGAATTGTCGAGCTAGGAGTTCAATGTCCATCATTAGGGCTTCGAGCAGCGGAGGAGGGAAAAAAGGAGAAAATGGAAATGGGCCTGGGACGAGGGGAAAAATGGGAAAAAAAAGGGGCAACACGAGGACTTACTAAGAGGTCACCCATCTTTGTACTACTCTCACCCAAACCCATTTAACTTCGAAGTTCTAATGGGATCTGGAGCATTAGTATTGATATGATCACACCCGTGATGTTGTGCAAAGAGTTAGTACATGAGTGCCTGACAACATAGACGCAGTGGGCTCGAGGAGGAGGAGGAGAAAGGCCTTAGAATTGCCTTGAGGGTTCATAAGGGCATGTGCAAATTATCCAAGCTGTATGGGAGGGCCACAGGTTATGTTGCTTAGGATTAGAGCGAAACCCAAAAAGCTAGGCCCTGAGAGTCGACGAGCTGGAAGCTCAAGGTCCATCGTCAAGGCTTCGAGGTGTGGAGGAGGGAAAAGTAGACGTTTAACTTTGGAGTTTTGATGGGATCCGGTGCATTAGCGTCGGTATGATCACAACCGTTGTGCCATGTAAGGTGTTAGTACATGAGGTCCTAAGAACGTGATACAGTGAATTATTCAGGTGGCAAAGGGGGTTCACGGGCAGTGTGACTTAGGATTGGAGCACAATTTAGAAAGTGGGCCCTGAGGAATCTTCGGGCTAAGAGTTCAATGTCCATTATCATGGCTTTGAGCGGTAGAGGGGGGAAAAGGAGAAGAGGGATATGGGCCAAGATAGGGAGAAAAGTGGGAAAAAGAAAGGTGTAACATGAGGACTTTCCAAGAGGTCACCCATTTAACTTTGGAGTTCCAATGGGATTCGGGGAATCGTCGAGTCTGGAGTTTAATGTCCATTATCTAGGATTTGAGCAACAAAGGTGGGAAAAAAGGAGAAGAAGGAAATGGGCCCTGGATGGGGGGAAAAGTGGGAAAAAATGGGTATAACACAAAGACTTCCCAAGAGGTCACTCATCTTAGTACTACTCTCACTAAAAACATGTTTAACTTTGATGTTTTAATGGGATCCAGAGCATTAGTGCTGGTATGATCACACCCGTGGTGTTGTGCAACTTGTTAGTACATGAACTCCTAGTAATGTAGGTGCGGCGAGCCTAAAGAGAAGGAGGAGAAAGGCCTTAGAATTTCCCTAAAGGCGTATAAGGGTGCGTGCAAATTATCTGAGCCGCATGGGAGGGCTACGGGCCGCATAGCTCAGGATTGGAGCAAAACTCAAAAAGTAGGTCCTCGGGAATCGATGAGCCAGAAGCTCAAGGTCTATCATTGGGGCTTCGAGGCATAAAAGAGGGAAAAATGAGATGTTTAACTTCGGAGTTTCGATGGATCCGGTGAATTAGCACTGGTACGATCGCATCCATTGTGCCGTCCAAGGTGTTAGTACTTAAGGTCCTAGGATTGCGAACGTGGCAAATTATCTAAGTGGTAAGGGGGTCATAAGTGGTGCGACTTAAGATTGAAGCAAAATCCATAAAGCAGGCCCTAGTGAATTGTCTAGCTGAGAGTTCAACGTCTATCATAGGGGCATCAAGCAGTGGAGGAGGGAAAAAAGGAGAATTGGGAAATAGGCCCTAGAAGGGGGGAAAAGCGAGAAAAAGGAGGGCTTTCATCCAAACATGTTTAACTTCAGAGTTCTGATGGGATCCATTAGTGCTGGTATAATTACACTAGTAGTGTCATGTAAGGCGTTAGTATATAAGCGCTTGGCAACATAGATGTAGCAAGCCCGAGGAGGAGGAGAAAGACCTTAGAATTGCCCTAAGGGTGCATAAGGGCACATGCAAATTATTTGAGCCGCGTGGCTCAGGATTGGAGAGAAACTCGAAAAATGGGCCCCTAGGAATCGACGAGCTAGAATCTCAAGGTCCATCATTGGGGCTTCGAAGTGCCAAAGAGGGAAAATGAGATGTTTAACTTCAAAGTTTCGATAGGATCCAGTGCATGAGGGCCTGAGAAAATAGATGCCACGAATTATCCAATTGGCAAAGGGGGACATGGGCAGTGCGACTTAGGATTAGAGTAAAATCCAAAAAGCAAGCCTTAGGGAATCGTCAAGCCGAGAGTTCAACATCCATCATTGGGGCTTCGAATAGCAGAGGAGGGAAAAAAGAAGAAGAGGGAAATAAGTCTAGGACGGGGTGAAAGTTTTGATGGGATCTGATGCATTATTACTAGTATGATTGCATCTGTGGTGCCATGCAAGGCATTAGTTTATAAGTGCCCAGTAACATAGATACAGCGAGCCCAAGGAAGAGGAAGAGAAAGGCCTTAGAATTTCCTTGAGTGTGCATAAGGGAGCATGTAAATTATTTGAGCTGCCCGAGAGGGCCACAGTCTGCACAGCTCAAGATTAGAGCGAAACCCAAAAAGTGGGCCTTAAGGAATTGATGAGCCGGAAGCTCAAGGTCCATCATCGGGGCTTCGAGGCATAGAGGAGGAAAAAAAGACATTTAACTTTGGAGTTTTGATGGGATCCGAAACATTCATATCGGTACAATCGTACCCGTTATGCCTTGAAAGGCATTAGTACATAAGGGCCCTAGAACGCTGATACGGAGAATTATCTAGGTGGTAAAGGGGGTCACAGGCGGTGCAACTTAGGATTAGAGCAAAATTCAAAAAGCAGGCCTCAGGGAATAGTCGAGCCAGAAGCTCAAGGTTTATTGTTGGGGCTATGAGGCGTAGAGGAGGGAAAAAAGAGACGTTTAACTTTGGAGTTTCGATAGGATCCAGTGCATTAGTGCCGATACGATCACACCTATTGTGTTATGCAAGGTATTAGTACATGAATGCTCGAGAATGCAAAAGTGAAGAATTATCCGGGTGGCAAGGGAGGGTCACAAGCGGTGCGACTTAGGATTGGTCTAAAATCTAGAAAGCGAGCCCTGGGGAATTATTGAGCCAAAAAAAGGATAAGAGGGAAATGGGCTCGGGACGAAGGGAAAATTAGGGAAATGAACAATGCAACACGAGGACTTCCCAAGAGGTTAGCCATCTTAGTACTACTCTCGATGAAACACGTTTAACTTTGGAGTTATGATGGGATCTAGTGCATTAGTGCTTGTATGATCACACATGTGGTGTCGTGCAAAGCATTAGTACATAAGCGCTAAAAAATGTAGACGTTGTGGGCCCGAGAAGGAGGAGGAGAAAGGCTTTAGAATTGACTTGAGGGTGCATAAGGGTGTATGCAAATTATTTGAGCCATACGGGAAGGCTACGGGCTGTGCAGTTTAGGTATGGATTGAAAATCAAAAAGCGTGCAATCGAGAATTGACAAGCTAAAAAGCTCAATGTTCACCATCGAGGCTTCAAGGCATGAAAGAGGGAAAAAAGAGACCTTTAACTTCAAAGTTCTGAAGGTATCTAGTCTATTAGCACTGGTACAATCACACCTATCATATCGTGCAAGGCATTAGTATATGAGGGCCTGGGAACGTGGACACGGCAAATTATCTGGGTGGCAAGGGGGGTCACGGGCGGTGCGACTTAGGATTAGAGCAAAATCCAAAAAGTAGGCCTCAGGGAATGGTCAAGCTGGGAGATCAACTTCCATCATCGAGGCTTCGAGCAGTGGAGGAGGGAAAAAAGGAGAAGAGAGAAATGGGCCTGAGATAAGGGGAAAAGCAGGAAAAAGAAGGGTACAACACGAGGTTCCCAAGAGGTCACCCATTTTAGTACTTCTCTCGCCCAAACATGTTTAACTTCGGTGTTCTAATGGGATCTGGTACATTAGTGCTGTTATGATCGCACCCATGGTGTCATGCAAGTCATTAGTACATAAGCACTTGATAATGTAGATGCAGCGAGCTCGAGGAGGAGGAGGAGAATGGACTTAAAATTACCCTAAGGGTGTGTAAGGGTGCGTGCAAATTATCCAAGCCATACAGGAGGGGCACGAGCTGCGCGGCTCAAGATTGGAGCGAATCCTAAAAATTAGGCCCTTGAGAATCGATGAGCTGGAAGCTTAAAGTCCACTGTCGGGGTTTTGAGGCATAGAAGAGGGAAAAAAGAGACTTGTAACTTCAGAGTTCCAATGGGATTTGAAGCATTCGTATCGGTATAATCTCACCCATTGTCCTTTGCAAGGCATTAGTACATGAGGGCCCAAGAATACAGATGCAATGAATTATCCTAGTGGTAAGAGGGGTCACGGGTAGTGCAACTTAGGATTAGAGCAAAATTCGAAAAGTGGGCCCTAAGGAATTGTTGAGCTGGGTGTTCAACGTTCATCATCAGGGCTTCAAGCAGTGGAGGAGGGAAAAAAAGAGAAGAGGGAAATGGCCATGGGACGGGGGAAAAAGAAGGGTGCAACATGAGGACTTCCTAAGAGGTCACCCATCTTTGTACTACTCTCGCCTAAACATGTTTAACTTTAAAGTTTTAATGGGATTTGACGCATTGGTGCTGGTATGATCGCACTCGTGTTGTCATACAAGGAGTTAGTACATGATCACCCAGCAACGTATATGTGGAGAGCCTAAGGAGGAGGAGGAGAAAGGCATTGAAATTTCCTTGAGGGTGTATAAGGGTGCGTGCAAATTAGTTGAGTCGTGCGGCTCAAGATTAGAGTGAAACCTAAAAAATAGGCCCTCAAAAATCGATGAGTCAGAAGCTCAAGGTCATCATCGGGGCTTCAATCCACAAAAGAGGGAAAAAGGGAGAAGTTTAACTCTAGAGTTTTGATAGGATCCGGAGCATTAAGGTCAGTATGATCGCACCCATTGTGTGGTGCAAGGTGTTAGTACATGAGGGCCCAGAATACAAACGCGGTGAATTATTTGAGTGGCCATATGGCTCAAGATTGGAGTGAGACCCAAAATGCAGGCCCCCAAGATACGACGAGTCAGAAGCTTAAGGTCCATCATCGTGGCTTCGAACTGCGGAGGAAGGAAAAGGGAGATGCTTAACTCTAGAGTTTCGATGGGATCTAGAGCATTAGCATCGGTACGATTGCACCCGTTGTGTCATGCAAGGTGTTAGTACATAAGGGCGTGGAATGCAAATGTGGCAAATTATCCGAAGAGCCATAGGCAATGTGAGTTAGGATTAGAGCAAAATTCAAAAATCGAGCCCTAAGGAATCGTTGAGTTGGGAGTTCAATGTCCATCATTGGGGCTTCAAGCAGTAGAGGAGGGAAAAAAAGAGAAGAGGGAAATAAGCCCGGGACAGGGGGAAAAGTAGGTGCAACATGAGGACTTCCTAAAAGGTCACCCATCTTAGTACTACTCTCACCCAAACAAGTTTAACTTTAGAGTTCTAATGGGATCTGTTGTATTAGTGCTGGTATGATCGCACTCATGGTGTTGTGCAAGGCATTAGTACATGAGCGCTTGGTAATGTAGATGTGGTGAGCCTAAGGAGGAGGATGAGAAAGGCCTTAGAATTGCCTTGAGGGTGCATAAGGGTAAGTGCAAATTATCCGAGCCCAAAGGAGGGCCACTAACTATGCGGCTTAAGATTGTGGTAAAACCCGTAAAGTGAGCCCCAAGGAATCGACGAGCCGTAAGCTCAAGGTCTATCATTAGGGCTTTAAGGCATGAAGGAAGGAAAAAAGAGACATTTAACTTAAGAGCTCTGATGGGATATAGTGCATTAACGCTAGTATGATTGCACCCGTCGTGTTGTGCAAGGCGTTAGTACATAAGGTCATAGAAACACATACATGGTGAATTATCCTAGTGGTAAGGGGGGTCAGGGGTAGTGCGACTTAGGATTAAAGCAAAATTTAGAAATTGGGCCTCGAGGAATCATCGAGTCTAGAGTTTAATGTCCATCATCGAGGCTTTAAGCAGCGAAGGAGGGAAAAATAGAAGAGGGAAATAGGCTCGGGACAAGGGGAAAAGCAAGAAAAAAAGGTGCAACACGAGGACTTCCTAAGAGGTTACCCATCTTAGTACTATTTTTGCCCAAACATGTTTAACTTCAGAGTTCTAATGGGATCCAAAACATTAGTGCTAGTACGATCACAACCATGGTGTTGTGCAATGCATTAGTACATGAACGCTTAGTAATGTAGATACGCTGAGCTCGAGAAGGAGGAGGAGAAAGGCCTTAGAATTGCCCTGAGGGTTCATAAGGGCGCATGCAAATTATTCGAGCATAATAGGAGGGCTACGGGCTACGTGGCTTAAGATTGCAGTGAAACTCGTAAAGCGAGCCCTAAGGAATCGATGAGTAGGAAGCTCAAGGTCCATTATTGGGGCTTCAAGGTATGGAGGAGGGAAAAAGGAGACATTTAACTTCAGAGCTTTGATGGGATACAATGCATTAGCATTGGTATGATTGCACCAGTTATACTGTGTAAGGCGTTAATACATGAGGGCCCATGAATGCATATATGGCGAATTATCTGAGTGGCAAGGGGGGGACATATACAGTACGACTTAGTATTGGAGCAAAATCTGGAATGCAGGCCTCGAGAAATTATCGAGCCAAGATTGTAACATCCATTATCGGGGCTTCAAGCAGTAGAGGAGGGAAAAAAAGAAAGGAGGGAAATGGGCCCGTGATGGGGGAAAAGCAGGGAAAAAAAGAGTGCAACACAATGACTTTCAAAGAGGTCACCCATCTTAATACTACTCTCTCCCAAAATCATTTAACTTCGGAGTTCTAATGGGATCTAATGTATTAGTGCCAGTATGATCAAACTCGCTGTGTCGCGCAAGGCATTAATACATGTGCGCTTGGCAACATAGATGTGGCAAGCCTAAGGAGGAGGAGGAGGAGAAGGGAAAAAGGGTGTATAAGGGTGCGTACAAATTTTTTAAGCTGTATGGGAGGGCCTCGGGTTGCACAGCTAAGGATTGGAGCAAAACTCAAAAAGTGGGCCTAAGGAATTGATGAGCTAAAGGCTTAAGGTCCATCATCGAGGCTTCGAGGTGTAGAGGAGGGAAGAAGGTGACATTTAACTTCAGAGTTCCAATGGGATTTAGTGCATTAGCGCTAGTATGATCGCACCCATCATGCTGTGTAAGGTGTTAATACATGAAGGCCTGAGAATATGGATATGGTGAATTACTCAGGTGGTAAAGGGGGTCACGTGCATTGCAACTTAAGATTAGAGCAAAATTCAGAAAGCGAGCCCCGAGGAATCATCAAGCCGAGAGTTTAATGTCCATCATCGGGGTTTCGAGCAGCGAAGGAGGGAAAAAAGGAGAAGAGGGAAATGGGCCCAGGATAGGGGAAAAGCGGGGAAAAGAATAGTGCAACACAAGGACTTCCTAAGAAGTCACCCAACGTAGTACTACTATCGCCAAAAACATGTTTAACTTTAGAGTTCTGATGGTATTCGGTGCATTAGTGTCAGTATTATCGCGCCCGTGGTGCTCTGTGCAAGGTGTTAGTACATGAGCCCTCAGTAATGTAGACATGGCAAGCCCGAGAAAAAGGAGGAGAAAGGCCTTAGATTTGCCCTGAGGGTGTATAAAGTTGCGTGCAAATTATCCGAGCTGTACATGAGGGCTACAGGCCACGCGACTCAAGATTTGAGTGAAACTAGAAAAATGAGCCCCTAGGAATTGACGAGTTGGAAGCTCAAGGTCCTTCGTCAAGGCTTCAAGGCACAGAGGAGGGAAATAAGAGATGTTTAACTTCAAAGTTCTAATGGGATCCGATGCATTAGCACTGGTACAGTTGCACCCATCATGTCGTGCAAGGCGTTAGTACATGAGGGCCTTGGAATTCTAATGCGGTGAATAATTCAGGTGGTAAGGGGGGTCACGGGCGATGCGACTTAAGATTAGAGCTAAATTTGAAAAGTAGGCCTTGGGGAATTATCGAGCTGGGAGTTTAATGTCTATCATCGAGGCTTCGAGCAGCAGAGGAGGGAAAAAAGGAGAAGTTAGAAATGGGTCAAGGATGGGGGGAAAAGTGAGATAAAGAATGGTGCAACATAAGGACTTCCCAAGAGGTTACCCTTCTAGTATTACTCTTGCCCAAACAAGTTTAACTTTAGAGTTTTGATGGGATCCGGTGCATTAGTGCTAGTATAATCGCACCTGTGGTGCCATGCAAGGCATTAATACATGAGCGCTCAGTAATATAGATTTGATGAGCCTGAGGAGAAGGAGGAGAAAGGCCTTAGAATTGCCCTGAGGGTGCATAAGGGCACGTGCTAATTATTCCAACTAAACGAGAGGGCTACGGGTCCCGCAGCTAAAGATTGAAGGAAAACCCAAAAAGTGGGCCCTCGAGAGTCGATGAGCCGGAAGCTTAAGGTCCATCATCGAGGCTTTAAGGTGCAGAGGAGGGAAAAAGGAGACATTTAACTTTGGAGTTCCGATGGGATCCGATGTATTAGTGCTAGTATGATCACACCCATCATGCCGTGCAAGGCATTAATACATAATGCCTCGAGAATACGGACGCAACGAATTATCTGGGTGGCAAGGAGGGGTAATAGGTGGTATGATCACATCCTTGGTGTTGTGTAAGGCATTAGTGCAAGAGCATGCAGCAACATAAATGTAGCGAGCTCAATGAAAAGGAGAAGAAAGGCCTTAGAATTGCCCTGAAGGTGCATACAAATTATTCGAGCTACATGGGAAGGCGCGTATAAATTATTCGAGCCATACGGGAGGGCTACAGGCCACACGGCTCAGGATTAGAGTGATACCTAAAAAGCAGGCCCCCAGGAATTAACAAGCCGAAAGCTCAAAGTCCATCATTGGGGCTTCAAGGCATAAGGGAGGGAAAAAGGAGATGTTTAACTTCGGAGTTCTGATGGGATCCGGCACATTAGCGTCAACATGATCACACCCGATCATGCCGTGTGAGGGATTTGTACATGAGGGACTAGGAATGTGTACGCGGTGAATTATTCAGGTGGCAAGGGCGGTCACGGGCAGTGCAACTTAGGATTGGAGCAAAATCCAAAAAGCAGGCCTTAGGGAACTGTCAAGCTGGGATATCAACTTCCATCATAGAGGCTTCGAGCAACGAACGATGGAAAAAAGGAGAAGAGGGAAATGGGCCCAGGATGGAGGGAAAAGCAAGAAAAAAGTGAGCAATGCAAGGCCTTCCTAAGAGGTCACACATCTTAGTACTACTCTCGCCCAAACAAGTTTAACTTCGGAGTTATGATGGGATCCAGTGCATTTGTGCTGGTATGATTACAACCATGGTGTCATGCAAGGCATTAGTACATGAGCGCTCGGTAACATAGATGCAGTGAGCCTAAAGAAAAGGAGGAGAAAGGCCTTAGATTTACCCTGAGGGTGCATAAGGGCTAGTGCAAATTATTCGAGCTGCACAGGTGGGCCACGGGTCGTGTGGCTTAGGATTAGAGCGTATCTTGAAAAGCGAGCCTCTAAATTTTTTATGAGATTTGGTGCATTAGAATAAGTATGATCACACCCGTCATGCCATGCAAGGCTTTAATGCATGAGGGCCCAAGAATGCGAACTCGATGAATTATCCAGATGGCAAAGGGGGTCATGAGCGGTGCAACTTAAGATTAGAGCAAAATTCGTAAAGTAGGCCTCGAGGAATCGTCGCATCAGGAGTTCAATGTCCATCATCGGGGCTTCGAGCAGCGAAGGAAGAAAAATAGGAAAAGAGGGAAATAGGTCTGGGATAGGGGAAAAGTGGGTAAAAGAAGGGTGCAACACGAGGACTTCCCAAAAGGTCACCAATCTTAGTACTACTCTCACCCAAACACATTTAACTTCGGAGTTCTTATGGGATCTAGTGTATAAGTGTTGGTATGGTCACACAAGTGGTGTTATGCAAGGGGTTAGTACATGAGCGCCTAGCAACGTAGACACGGTAAGCTCGAAGAGGAGGAGAAAGGCCTTAGAATTGCCCTGAGGGATATAAGTGTGCGGGCAAATTATTCAAGCTGTATAACTCAGGATTAGAGCAAAACTCGAAAAGCGAGCCCTGGGAATCGACGAGCTGGAAGCTCAAGGTCTATCGTCAGGGCTTCAAGGCATAGAAGAGGGAAAAAAGAGACGTTTAACTTTAGAGTTATGATGGGATTCGATGCATTTAAGCCGATACGATCACACCCTTCGTGCCATGTAAGGCATTAGTACATGAAGGCTTGAGAACGTAGATGCAGTGAATTATCCGAGTGGCAAGGGGGGTCCTGGGCAGTGCGACTTAAGATTAGAGAGAAATCTGGAAAAGTGGGCCTCGAGGAATCGTTAAGTCAGGAGTTTAACATCCATCATCGAGGCTTCAAGCAACGGAGGAGGGAAAAAAAGGAAAAGAGGGAAATAGGCCCGGGACTAAGGGAAAAGCAGGAAAAAGAAGGGTACAACATAAGGACTTGCCAAAAGGTCACACATCTTAGTATTACTCTCACCCAAACACGTTTGAATTTGGAGATCTGATGGGATTCGATGTATTAGTGCTGGTAAGATTACACCTGTGGTGTTGTGCAAGGCATTAGTACATGAGTGCCCGGCAGCGTAAATGTGGTGAGCCCGAGGAGGAGGAGAAAGGCCTTAGAATTGCCTTGAGGGACATAAGGGTGCGTGCAAATTATCCAAGCTGCTCGGCTCAAGGTTAAAGCGAAACTCAAAAAGTGGGCCCCCAAGAATTGACGAGTTAGAAGTTTAAGGCCCATCATTAAGGATTCAAGGCATAGAGGAAGGAAGAAGGAGACATTTAAATTCAGAGTTTTAATGGAATCTGACATATTAGCATTGGTACGATTGCACCCATCATACTGTGCAAGGTATTAGTACATAAGGGCCTAAAAATGCAAACACAACGAATTATCTGGGTGGTAAGGGGGGTCACAGGTGGTACGACTTAGTATTGGAGCAAAATTTAGAAATCGAGCCTTAGGGAATTGTCAAGTTAGGAGTTTAACATCCATCATTGGGGCTTCGAGCAGCGGAGGAGGCAAAAAAAGGAGAGGAGGGAAATAGGCCTGGGACGGGGGGAAAAGCTGGAAAAAGAAGGATGCAACACGAGGACTTCCATAAAGGTTACACATCTTAATGCTACTCTCGCCCAAACAGGTTTAACTTTGGAGATCTAATGGGATCTAGTGTATTAATGCTGGTAAGATTGCATCCGTGGTGTCATGCAAGGCATCAGTACATGAGCGCTCGGCAATGTAGATGTGGCGAGCCCAAGGAGGAGGAGAAAGGCCTTAGAATTGCCCTAAGGGACATAAGGGCATGTGCAAATTTTTCAAGTCGTGCAGGAGGGTTATAGGTCATGTGGCTCAAGATTAGAGCGAAACCCAAAAAGTAGGCCCTCGAGAATCGATGAGCCAAAAAGCTCAAGGTCCATTGTTGGGTCTTCGAGGCACAGAGGAGGGAAAAAATGAGATGTTTAACTTCGAAGTTCTGATGGGATCCACATTAGCACTAGTACGATCACACCCGTCATGCCGTGCAAAGCATTAGTGTATAAGAGCCTGAGAATAAGGATGCAGCAAATTATCATTGTGGCAAAGGGGGTCACAGGTGGTGTAACTTTAGATTAGAGTGACATGCGAAATGCAAGCCCCGAGTAATGTCGAGTCAGGAGTTCAACGTCTATCATCGGGGCTTCGAGCAACGGAGGAGGGAAAAAAAGGTTAAGAGGGAAATGGGCTCGTGATTGCTCAAGGATTTCCCAAGAGGTCACCAATCTTAGTATTACTCTTGCCTAAATAAGTTTAACTTCGGAGTTCTAATGGGATCCGGTGTATTAGTACTGGTATGATAGCACCAATGGTGTCATTCAAGGCATTAGTACTTGAGCACTCGATAATATAGATGTGGCGAGCCCCAGGAGGAGGAGGAGAAAGGCTTTAGAATTGCCCTAAAGGTGCATAAGGGCATGTGTAAATTATTTGAGCCGCACGTGAGGGCCACGAGCCACAGGACTTAGGATTAGAGCAAAACTCGAAAAGTGGGCCCCCAAGAATTAATGAGCTAGAAGGTTAAGGTCTATCATCGAGGCTTTGAGGCCCAAAGGAGGGAAAAAGGAGATGTTTAACTTTAGAGTTTTGATGAAATCTGGTGTATTAGCACTGGTTCAATTGCACCCTCGTGCCATGCAAGGCTTTAGTACATGATGGTTCGAGAATGCAGATGCAATGAATTATCTAAGTGGCAAGGAGGGGTCACCGATGGTATGATCGCATTTATGGTGTTGTGCAAGGCGTTAGTACATGAGGACCCCTCAATATAGATGCTACAAGCCTGATGAAGAGGAAGAGAAAGGCCTTAAAATTGCCCTAAAGGTGTATCAGGGTGCATGTAAATTATCCGAGTAGCACGAGAGGAATCGATGAGCCAAAAGCTTATGGTCCATCATCGAGGCTTTGAGGCATAGAGAAAGGAAAATGAAGATGTTTAACATCAGAGTTTTGATGGGCTCTAGTGCATTAACATCGGTACAATCACACCCATTGTGCCATGCAAGGCATAAGTATATGATGGCATGGGAACACAGATGCAACAAATTATCCAGGTGGCAAAAAGGGGTTACGGATGGTGCGACTTAAGATTAGAGTAAAATTTGGATAATGAGCCTTAGGGAATCATCAAGCTGAGAGTTCAACATCCTTCATCGGGGCTTCGAGCAGCCTAGGTGGGAAAAAAAAGAAGAGGGAAATAAGCCTAAGATGGGGGGAAAAAGTGGGAATAAGCAAATTATCCATATGGCAAGGGGGGTCACGGGCGGTGCGACTTAGTATTGGAGTAAAATTCAAAAAGTTAACCCCGAGGAATCATTAAGCCAGGAGTTTAACGTCCATTATTAGGCCTTCGAGCAATGTAAGAGGGAAAAAAAGAGAAGAGGGATATGAGCCTGGGACGAGAGGAAAAGCAAGAATAATAAGAATGCAACACAAGGAATTCCTAAGAGGTCACCCATCTTTGTATTACTCTAGACTAAATACGTTTAACTTTAGAGTTCTGATGGGATCTGATGCATTAGCACTAGTATGATTGCATCCATAGTGTCTTGCAATGCATTAATACATGAGCGCTCGGCAATGTAGACATGGTGAGCACGAGGAAGAAGAGGAGTAAGGCCTTAAAATTGCCTTGAGGGTGCATAAGGGCACGTGCAAATTATCTGAGCTGCATGAGAGGACCATAGGCTACATAGCTCAGGATTAGAGCGAAACTCAAAAAGTGGGGTCCTAGGAACCGATGAGCTAGAAGCTCAAGGTCTATCATTGCGGCTTTGAGGCACGGAGGAGGGAAAAATGAGACATTTAACTTCGAAGTTTCGATAGGATCTATTGCATTAGTGCCGATATGATCTCACCCGTCGTGCCATGTAAGGTGTTAGTACATGAGGGCCTGGGAATGCGAACGCGACAAATTATTTGAGTGGCTAGGGGGTTTATGGGCGGTGCACTTAGGATTAGAGCAAATTCTAGAAAGTGGGCCTCAAGGAATCATCGAGCCGGGAGTTTAACATCTAACATTGGGGCTTCGAGTAGTAAAGGAGGGAAAAAAGGAGAAGAGGGAAATAGACCTAGGACGGGGGGAAAATCGAGAAAAAGAATGGTGTAACTCAAAGACATCCCAAGAGGTCACCTATCTTAGTACTACTCTCGCCTAAACACATTAAACTTTAGAGTTCTTATGGGATCTAGTGCATTAGTGCAAGTATGATGGCACCTGTGGTGTCATGCAAGGCATTAGTACATGAGCACTCGACAACATAAAAGCGGCGAGCCTAAAGATGAGGAGGAGAAAGGCCTGAGAATTGCCCAGAGGGTGCATAAGGGTGCATGCAAATTATTTGAGCCATATGTGAGGGCCATGGGCCGTGTGGCTTAACATTAGCACGAAACCCAAAAAGCGAGCCCCCAAAAATTGATGAGCCAAAAGCTTTAGGTCCATCATCGAGGCTTCGAGGCACAGAGGAGGGAAAAAGGAGACGTTTCAACTTTGGTGATCTAATAGGATCCGGTGCATTAGTGCCGGTATGATCGCACCCATCGAGCCGTGCAAGGCATTAGTACATAAGGGCCTGAGAATGCTTATGCAGCAAATTATCCAGGTGACAAAGGGGGTTATGGGCAGTGCGACTTAGGATTAGAGCAAAATCCAGAAAGTAGGCCCTAAGAAATCATCGAGCCGAGAGTTCAATGTCCATCATCTGGGCTTGTAGCAGCGAAGGAGGGAAAAAAAGGAGAAGAGGAAAAAGGTCCCGGGATGGGGGAAAAGCAGGAAAAATAAAGGTGCAACATAAAGACTTACCAAGAGAGGTCACCCATCTTAATACCACTCATGCCTAAACACGTTTAACTTTAAAGTTCTGATTATATCTGGTGCATTAATGCTGGTATAATAACACTCGTGATGTTGTGCAAGGCGTTAGTACATGAGTGCCAGATAATGTAGACATGGCAAGCTCGAGGATAAGGAAGAGAAAGGCCTTAGAATTGCTCTGAGGGTGTATAAGGGTTTGTGCAAATTATTCAAGCCACGCATAAGGGCCACGGGCCACGTGGCTCAGGATTGAAACGAAACCTGAAAAGCAGGCCCTCGAGAATCGACGAGTTGGATGGTGAAGGTCCTTCGTCGAGGCTTCAAAGTGTGGAGGAGGGAAAAAGGAGATGCTTAAGTTTGGAGTTTTGATAGGATTCGGTGCATTAGCACTAATATGATTGCTCCCGTTGAGGGCCCGGGTACGCAAACGAGGCAAATTAGCTGGGTGGCAAAGGGGGTCATGGGTGGTGCGACTAAGATTAGAGCAAAATCCAAAAAGTGGGCCTTAAGGAATCATCGAGTCAAGAGTTCAATGTCCATCATCGAGGCTTCAAGCAGTAGAGGAGGGAAAAAAAGAAAAGAGGAAAATGGGCCTAGGACAGGGGGAAAAGCAAGAAAAATAAGGGTGCAACATGAGGACTTCCCAAGAGGACCCATCTTAGTATTACTCTCTCCCAAACACATTTAACTTCGAAGTTCTAATGGGATCTGGTGAATTAGTGCTAGTATGGTAGCATACATAAAGTTGTGCAAGGCGTTAGTAAATGAGCACTCGGTAACATAGATGCAGCGAGCCCAAAGAAGAGGAGAAAAGCCTTAGAATTTCCCTAAGGGACATAAGGGCAGGTGTAAATTATTCAAGCCACGCAGCTCAATATTAGAGGGAAACCTAAAAAGTGGGTCCGCGGGAATTGACGAGCTGAAAGCTTAAGGTACATTGTCGGGGCTTCAAGGTGTGAAGGAGGGAAAAATGAGACATTTAACTTTAAAGTTCTGATGGGATCCAGCGTATTAGTGCCGGTACAATTCCACCCATCATGTCGTACAAGGCGTTAGTATATGAGGGCCCAGGAATGCAAATGCGATGAATTATCCAGGTGGCAAGAGGGGTTCACGGGGCAATGCAACTTAAGATTAGAGTGAAATTCGAAAAGTGAGCCTTAGGGAATCGTCAAGTCGGCAGTTTAGGGTCTATTATTGGGGCTTCGAGCAGTGGAGGAGGCAAAAAAAGGAGAAGAGGGAAATGGGCCTGGGACAGAGGGAAAAGGGGGAAAAACAACGGTGCAACATGAGGACTTTACAAGACCTCACCCATTTTAGTACTACTCTTGCCCAAACACATTAAAATTCGATGTTTTGATAGGATCCTGTGCATTAGTACTAGTTTAATTACACCTATGGTGTCGTGTAAGGCATTAGTACATGAGCACCCAGTAACGTAGATGCAGCATGCAAATTATTCGAGCCGTACGAGTGGGCCATGAGTTGTGCGGCTTAGGATTGGAGCAAAACTCGAAAAGTGGGCCCCTAGGAATTGACAAGCTGGAAGCTTAAAGTCCATCATCGGGGCTTTGAGGCATGAAGGAGGGAAAAAAGAGACGTTTAACTTTAGAGTTTCAATGGGATCCGGTGCATTAGCACTGGTATTATCGCACCTGTTGTGCTGTGTAAGGCGTTAGTACATGAGGCCCCGAGAACATGGACGTAGTGAATTATCCGAGTGGTAGGGTGGGTAACAGGTGGTGTGACTTAGTATTAAAGCAAAATCTAGAAAGCGGGCCCTGAGGAATCATCAAGTCAGGAGTTCAACATCCATCATTGAGGGTTTGAGCAGCGGAGGAGGCAAAAAAAAATAGGATGAGGGGAAAGCGGGAAAAAGAAGGGTGCAACACGATGACTTCTCAAGAGGTCACACATCTTAGTACTACTCTCGCCCAAACACGTTTAACTTCAAAGATCTGATGGGATTCGGAGCATTAGTGCTGGTATGATTACACCCGTTGTGTCGTGCAAGGCGTTAGTACATGAGCGCCTGACAACATAGACATAGTAACCCCGAGGAGGAGGAGAAAGGACTTAGAATTGCCTTAAGGGACATAAGGGTGCATATAAATTATCCAAGCTGCATAGCTTAAGATTAGAGTGAAACCTGAAAAGTGAGCCCCTAGGAATCGACGAGCTAGAAGCTCAAAGTCCATTATTAGGGATTTGAGGCGCTGAGGAGGGAAAAAGGAGACGTTTAACTTCGGAGTTATAATGGGATCTAACGCATTAGCATCGGTACGATTGCACCTGTCATGCCGTGCAAGGTGTTAGTGAATGAGAGCCCGAGAACACAGACGTGGCGATTTATTCGCATGGCAAAAGGGTGTCATAGGCGGTGCGACTTAGGTTTAGAGCAAAATTCGTAATGCGGGCCCCAGGGAATCATTGAATCGAGAGTTCAATGTGCATCATTAAGGCTTCGAGCAACGGAGGAGGGAAAAAAAAGAGAAGAGGGAAATGGGCCCATGACGAGGGGAAATACGGGAAAAAAGAAGGGTGCAACACGAGGACTTCCTAAAAGGTCACCCATCTTAGTACTACTCTCACCCAAACAAGTTTAACTTTAAAGTTCTGATGGGATCTGATGCATTAGTGTTGGTATAATCACACACGTGCTATTGTGCAAGGCGTCAGTACATGAGCGCATGGCAATACAGATGCGATGAGCTCGAGGAGGAGGAGTAAGGCCTTATAATTGCCATAAGGGATATAAGGGTGTGCACAAATTATTTGAGCTGCACAGAAGGGCCACGGGCTGTACGGCATAGGATTGGAGCGAAACCTAAAAAGCAAGGCCTCAAGAATTTACGAGCCATAAGCTCAATGTCCATTGTCGAGGCTTTGAGGCGCAAAGGAGGGAAAAAAGAGAAGTTTAACTTCGAAGTTTCGAGGGGATTTGGTGCTTTGGCACCGATATGATTGCACCTATTGTGCTATGCAAGTCGTTAGTACATAAGGGCCCGAGAATGCGGACACAGGGAGTTACCCAGGTGGCAAAGGGGGAACATGGGTAGTGCGACTTAAGATTAGATTGAAATCTAGAAAGCAGACCCTAGGGAATCATCGAGTCGGGACTTCAACGTCCATCATCAGGGCTACGAGTTGTAGTGGAGGGAAAAAAAAGAGAAAAGGGAAATGGGCCTGGGATAGGGGGGAAAAGCGGGGAAAAGAAAGGTGCAACATGAGAAGTTCCCAAGACGTCACCAATCTTAGTACTACTCTCAACCAAACACATTTAACTTTAGAGTTCTAATGGGATCCGGTGCATTAGTGCTAGTATGATTGCACTCATGGTGATGTACAAGGCGTTAGTACATTAGCGCTCGGTAATGTAGATACGATGAACCCAAGGAGGAGGAGGTGAAAGACCTTAGAATTGCCCTGAGGGTACATAAGGGCATGTGCAAATTTTTTGTGCCACGCAGGAGGGCCACAGGCTGTGCAGGTTAGGATTGGAGCAAAACCCAAAAAGTAGGCCCTTAGGAATTGACGAGTCGAAAGCTTAAAGTCCATCGTTGGGGCTTTAAGGTGCAAAGGACAAAAAAAGATGACGTTTAACTTCTAATTCTCGATGGGATCCGATGCATTAGCACCGATATGATCACACCCATCGTGTCGTGCAAGGCGTTAGTACATGAGGGCCTAGGAATGTGGACGCAACTAATTATTCGGGTGGTAAGGGGGGTTACAAGTGGTATGACTTAGGATTAGAGCAAAATCCAAAAAGCAGGTCTTGAGGAATCATCGAGTCGAGAGTTCAATGTCCATCATTGGGGCTTCGAATAGCAGAGGAGGGAAAAAAAGGAGAAAAGGGAAATAAGCCCGGGATAGGGGAATAATGGGAAAAAGAAAGGTCCAATAGGAGGACTTCCCAAGAGGTCACCAATCTTAGTACCACTCTCACCCAAACAAGTTTAACTTCGGACTTCTAATGGGATCCAGTATATTAGTGCAAGTATGATCACACTCGTGGTGTCGTGCATGGCGTTTGTACATGAGCGCCTGGCAACGTAGATGTGGCAAGCCCGAGGATAAGGAGAAAGGCCTTATAATTGCCCTGAGAGACATAAAGGCGCGTGCAAATTATTTGAGCCGAGCTGGTGGGCCACAGGCCTTGTGGCTCAAAATTGGAGCGAAACCCAAAAAGTCGGCCCTCAAGAACTGACGAGCCGAAAGCTTAAGGTCCATCATCAGGGCTTTGAGGTGTAGAGGAGGGAAAAAGGAGATTTTTAACTTTAGAGTTTTGATGGATCCAGTGCATTAGCACTGGTACAATTGCACCCGTCATGCTGTGCAAGGCATTAGTACATAGGAGGGTCACAAGCGGTGCGACTTAGGATTGGAGCGAAATCTAAAAAAGTGGGCCTCGGGGAATCATCAAGTCAGGAGTTCAACATCCATCATCAGGGCTTTAAGCAGCGGAGGAGGGAAAAAAAGGAGAAGAGGGAAATGTGCCCAAGATAGGGGGAAAAGCATGAAAATAAAGGTTGCAACATGAGGACTTCCCAAGAGGTCACCCATCTTTGTACTACTCTTGCCCAAACATGTATAACTTCGGAGTTCTAATAGGATCCAGTGCATTCGTACTGGTATGATTGCATCCATGGTGTTGTGCAAGGCGTTAGTTCATGAGCACTCGCAACATAGATGCGGAGAGCGTGAAGAGGAGGAGAAAGGCCTTAGAATTGCCCTAAAAGTGCATAAGGGCACATGCAAATTATACAAGCTGCACGAGAGGGCCATAAGCCACGTGGCTTAGGATTGGAGCAAAACTCGAAATCTCAAGGTCCATTATTAGGGCTTTGAGGCATGGAGGATGGATAAGGAGACATTTAACTTCGAAGTTTCGATGGGATTCAGTGTAATAGCACTGGTACAATTACACTTATTATGCCATTTAAGGCATTAGTACAAGAGGGCCCGAGAAAGCGAACGTGGTGAATTATCCAATTGGCAAAGGGGGGGTCATGGGCAGTGCGACTTAGGATTAGAGCAAAATCTAGAAAGTAGACCTCGGTGAATCATTGAGTCGGGAGTTCAACGTCCATCATCGAGGTTCTGAGCAGTAGAGGAGGGAAAAAAAGGAGAAAAAGGATATGGACCTAGGACAGGGGGAAAAACGGGAAAAAGAATGGTGCAATACGAGAACTTCCTAAGAGGTCAATCATCTTAATACTACTCTCGATAAAAAATGTTTAACTTTGGAGTTATAATGGGTTTCAATGAATTAATGCTTGTATGATCACACATGTAGGGTCGTGCAATGCGTTAGTATATGAGCGCCCAAAAACATAGAGGCAGTAGGCTCGAGGAGGAGGATGAGAAAGGCCTTAGAATTGCCTTGATGGTGCATACAAATTATTCGAGCCACACGAGAGGGCCATGAGCCGCACGGCTCAGGTTTGAAGCGAAACCCAAAAAGTGTGCACCCATGAATTGATGAGCCAAAAGCTCAATGTTCATCATCGAGGCTTCAAAGAATGGAAGAGGTAAAAAGGAGAATTTTAATTTCTGAGTTTTGATGGGATCCGGTGCATTTGTGTTGGTATGATTGAACTCATCGTGCCATGCAAGGCGTTAGTACATAAGGGCCTGGGAACATGGATGTGGTGAATTATACGGGTGGCAAGGGGGGGTCATGGGTGGTGCAACTTAGAATTGGAGCAAAATCCAAAAAAGGGGCCTCAGGGATTCGTTGAGCCAAGAGATCAATGTCCATTATCAAGGCTTCGAGCAACAGTGGAGGGAAAAAAAAGAGAATAGGGAAATGGGCTGAAGATAGGGGGAAAGCGAGAAAAAGAAGGGTGCAACACGAGAACTTCCTAAGAGGTCACCCATCTTAGTACTACTCTTACCTAAACATGTTTAACTTCGGTGTTCTAATGGGATTCATTGCATTAGTGCTAGTATGATTGCACCTGTGGTGTCGTGCAAGGTGTTAGTACATAAGCACCCAGCAACGTAGACATGACGAGCGTGAGGAGGAGGAGAAAGGACTTAGAATTACCCTAAGGGTGCATCAGGGTGTGTGTAAATTATCTAAGTTGCAAGGGAGGGGCACGAGCCACCCGGCTCAGAATTGGAATGAAACTCGAAAAGCTAGTCCCTGAGAATCAATGAGCCAGTTGCTTAAGGTCCATCATCGGGGATTTGAGGCATGAAAGAGGGAAAAAAGAGACATTTAACTTTGGAGTTTCAATGGGATCTGGTGTATTAGCGCTGGTACATTTGCACCTGTCGTGCCATGTAAGGCGTTACTACATGATGGCCCAAGAATATAGACACGACGAATTATCCTGGTGACAATGAGGGGTCACATGCGATATGATTACATCTGCGGTGTTGTGCAAGGCATTAGTACATGAGCACCTAGCAACATAAATGCAGTGACCCTGAGGAGGAGGAGGAGAAAGGCTTTAGATTTGCCCTGAAGGTACATCAGGGTGTATGCAAATTATTGAAGCCGCACGGGAGGGCTACGGGCTGTGCAGCTCAGGATTAGAGCAAAACTCAAAAAGCAAGCCCTTAGGAATTGATGAGCCGGAAGCTTAAGGTTCATTATTAGGGCTTCAAGGTATGGAGAAGGGAAAAAGGAGATGTTTAACTTTAGAGTTTCAATAGGCTCTTATGCATTAGTGTTGGTACGATCGCACCCGTCGTGCCGTGCAAGGCATTAGTACATGATGGCCCATGAACACAAATGTGGTCAATTATCCGAGTTGTAAGGGGGAGTCATGGGTGGTGCGATTTAGGATTGGAGTAAAATCTAAAAAGTGAGCTTCGAGGAATCATCATGCCGGGAGTTGAATGTCCATTATTAAGGCCTTGAGCAGCATAAAAGGGAAAAAAAGGGTAAAAAGAAAGGTGCAACAAGAGGACTTCCCAAGAGGTCACACATCTTATTACTACTCTCACCCAAACATATTTAACTTTAGAGTTTTGATTGGATCCGATGCATTAGAACTAGCATGATCGCACCCATGGTGACTTGTATGGCGTTAGTACATGAGTGCTTGACAACATAGATGCGACGAGCTCGAGGAGGAGGAAGGCCTCAGAATTGCCTTGAGGGTGCATGCAAATTATTTGAGCCATATGAGAGGTCCACGGGTCACCCAGCTTAGGATTGGAGTGAAACTCGAAAAGCTAGCCCTTGGGAATCAACGAGGCAGATGCTCAAGGTCCATCATCGGGGACTCGAGGCACAGAGAAGGGAAAAAGGAGACATTGAACTTCAAAATTTCGATGGGATTCATTGCATTAGCACTAGTATTCCATGCAAGGCATTCGTACATGAGGGCTAGGGAATGTGGACACAGTGAATTATCCATATGATAAGAGAGGTCACAAGCGATGCGACTTAGGATTGGAGCAAAATCCATAAAGCGAGCCCCGGGGAATCATCAAGTTGGGAGTTCAATGTCCATCATCGGGGCTTTGAGCAACACAGGAGGGAAAAAAGGAGAAGAGATAAATGGACTCGAGACAGGGAAAAAGTGGGAAAAAGAACGGTGCAACACTAGGACTTCCTAGGAGGTCAACCAACTTAGTACTACTCTCACCCAAACTCATTTAACTTCAGAGTTCTGATGGGATCCGGTGCATTAGTGCTGGTATGATTAGACCCATGGTGTCATGCAAGGCTTTAGTACATCAGCGCCCAGCAACATAAACATGGCAAGCCTAAGGAGGAGGAGGAGAAAGGCCTTAAAATTGCCTTAAGGGTGTATAAGGGCATGTGCAAATTATTTAAGCTGCATAAGAGGGCCATGGGCCGCGCAGCTTAAGATTAAAGCAAAACTTGAAAAGCGAGCCCTTGGGAATCAATGAGCCAGATTCTTAAGGTCCCTTGTTAGGGCCTCGAGGCGTAGAAGAGGGAAAAAGAAGACGCTTAACTTCGGAGTTCCGATGGGATCTAGTGCATTTACACTAGTACAATCTCACCTGTCGTGTCATGTAAGGCGTTAGTACATGAGGGCCCAAAAATGTAGATGCGGCAAATTATACAGATGGCAAGGGGGTTCATAGGTAATACGACTTAGGATTAGAGCAAATTTTAGAGAACGGGCCTCAAGGAATCGTCGAGTCGGGAGTTTAACATCCATCTTTGGGACAAGGGGAAAAATAGGTGCAACACGAGGACTTCCCAAGAGATCACCAATCTTAGTACTACTCTCACCCAAACATATTTAACTTCAGAGTTATTATGAGATCCGGTGCATTAGTGTTGGTAGGGTGTTCAACCAGTCAGTTCAGTCTAGAACCGAACCGAAAGCACCAAAAAATGAAATTTCAAAATTTTAAGAACCGAACCAAAATTTTTATGAGGACCAAACCAAAAAAACCTATTTTTTATAGAACCGAACCAAAAAATTGAGTTAACTAAAATTTTATATATTTTTTATATATAAAAGCCCCAAAATGATGTCGTTTTAGCTCAAAATGATGTCATTTTAATAAGTCCAATCAGTTTGGTTCTTTCAGTTTTTACCCTCCAAGAACTTAACCGTCGATTAAATTGAAGGTACTCAAAAAAATCAAACCGAAAAAATTGAGAACCAAAAAAACTTAATCGAATAAACCAAATTGTCAAAATTTTGATTCAATTTTGCATAGCCCTAAGTGTTGGTATGATCGCACCCATGGTGCTGAGTAAGGCATTAGTACAAGAGAACTCGGCAATGTAGATGAGGCGTGCTTGAGGACAAGGAGGAGAAAGGACATAGAATTGCCTTGAGGGTGCATAAGGGCGCATGTAAATTATTTGAGCTGCGCGAGATGGCCACAGGCTGCGCGGCTTAGGTAGGAGCAAAACCTAGAAAGCAGGCTCCCAAAAATCGATGAGCCAAAAGCTCATGGTCCATTGTCGGGGCTTCGAGGTGTAGAGGAGGGAAGGAGACGTCTAACTTTAGAGTTTTAATGGGATCCGATGCATTCCCATTGGTATGATCACACTCGTCATGCCATGCAAGGCATTAATACATGAGAACTCGAGAATGCGGACGTGGCAAATTATTCGAGTGGCAAAGGGGAATATGAGCAGTGCGACTTAGGATTAGAGCAAAATCTAAAAAATGAGCCCTGAGAAATCATTTTTCCCTAAGTTCAATGTCCATTATCAGGGCTTCAAGTAGTAAAGGAGGGAAAAAAGAGAAGAGGTAAATGGGCCCGAGACCGAGGGAAAAGAGGGAAAAAGAAGGGTGCAACACGAGGACTTCCTAAGAGGTCACCCATCTTAGTACTACTCTCACCTAAACATGTTAAACTTTGGAGTTTAGATGGGATCCAGTGCACTAGTGTTAGTATGATCTCACCCGTAGGGTTGTGCAAGGTGTTAGTACATGAGCGTTCGGCAACATAGACACGGCGAGCCAGAGAGGCATGAGGAGAAAGGCCTTATAATTGCCCTGAGGGTGGATAAGGGCATATGCAAATTATCTAAGTTACACGAGAGGGCATGGCCCGCGTAGCTCAGGATTAAAGCAAAATTAGGAATCGAGCTAAAAGCTTAAGGTCTATCATCTAGGCTTAAGGCATGAAAGAGGGAAAAAAGAGATGTTTAACTTTGGAGTTTTGATGAGATCTAGTGCATTAGTGCCGGTACGATCGCACCCATCGTGCCATGCAAGGCGTTAGTATATGAGGCTCGAGAACACAGATGCATCAAATTATTTGGGTGGCAAGGGGAGTCACGGGAGGTGCGTCTTAGGATTAGAGCAAAATCTAAAAAGCCAGGCTCAGGGAATTGTCGAGCTAGGAGTTCAACATCTATCATCGAGGCTTCGAGTAGTGAAGGAGGGAAATGGGCCCGGATGGGGGGAAAAGCGGGAAAAAGAAGGTGCAACATGAGGACTTCCTAAGAGGTGACCCATTTAACTTTGTAGTTTCAATGGGATCCAGTGCACTAGCACCGGTACGATGGAACCCATCGTGTCGTCTAAGGTGTTCACACATGAGGGCCCAGGAACAAAGACGCGGCAAATTATTTGGGTGGCATGAGGCAGTCACATGCGGTGTGACTTAGGATTAGAGCAAAATTCAAAAAGTGGGCTTGAAGGAATCATCAAGTTGAGAGTTCAACGTCCATCATCGGGGCTTCGAATAGCAGAGGAGGGAAAAAAAAGGAAATGGGAAAGAGGCCCTATACAGGAGGAAAAGCAAGTAAAAGAAAGGTGCAACATGAGGACTTTTTAAGAGGTCACACATCTTAGTACTACTCTCGCCCAAACACGTTTAACTTCAAAGTTCTAATGAGATCCGATGCATTAGTGCGGGTATGATCACACATATGGTGATGTGCATGGCATTAGTACATGAGTGCCCGGTAACATAGATGCAGCGAGCTTAAGGAGGAGGAGGAGAAAGGCCTTAGAATTGCTCTGAAGGTGTATAACGGCTCGTGTAAATTTTTTATGTCGCACTAGAGGGCTACAAGTTGTGCAGCTTGAGATTAGAACAAAACTCGAAAAGTGGGTCCTTGAGAATCGATGAGCTGAAAGCTCAAGGTCCATCATTGGGGCTTCGAGGTGCAGTGGAGCGAAAAAGGAGACGTTTAACTTCAGAGTTTCAATGGGATCCAGTGCATTAGTGCCGGTACGATCGCACCCATCATGCCATGCAAGGCGTTAGTACATGAGGGCTTGGGAACTCAGACGCAATGAATTATCTAAGTGGCAAGGGGGGCCACGGGCAGTGCAACTTAGGATTGGTGTAAAATTCAAAAAGCGAGCCTCAAGGAATTGTTGAGCTAGGCATTCAACATCTATTATCGGGCTTTGAATAGCAGAAAAGGGAAAAAATGAGAATAGGGAAATAGGCTAGGGACAGAGGGAAAAGTGGGGTAAAAAAAGGGTGCAACGTGAGGACTTCCCAAGAGTTCACCCATTTAACTTTGGAGTATCGATGGGATCTAGTGTATTAGCGCCGATACGATCGCACCCGTTGTGCCGTGCAAGTGTTAGTACATGAGGGCCCGAAAATGCAGATGCAGTGAATTATCCTAGTGGTAAGGGGGGTAAAAAATGTACGATTGCAGCAAAATTCAGAAAGTAACCTCAAGGAATCATCGAGCCGGGAGTACAATGTCCATCATCAGCACTTCGAGTAGTGGAGGAGGGAAAAAGGAAAAGAGGGAAATGGGCCTAAGAGGGGAGGAAAAGCGGGTAAAAAAAGGGTGTGACGTAAGGACTTGTCAAGAGGTCACTCATCTTAGTACTACTCTTGCCCAAATACATTTAACTTTAGAGTTATGATGGGATCCAATGCATTAGTGCTGGTATGATCGCACCCGTGGTGTTATGCAAGGCATTAGTACATAAGCACCCAGTAACATAGACACGGTGAGCCCGAGAAGGAGGAGAAAGGCCTTAGAATTGCCTTGAGAGACATAAGGGCACATTAAAATTATCTGAGCTGCTCAGCTCAGGATTAGAGCAAAACTCGAAAAGGGGCCCCTGAGAATCGATGAGCCAAAAGCTTAAGGTCCATCGTCAGAGCTTTGAGGCATAAAGGAGGGAAAAAAGAAATATTTAACTTCAGAGTTTCGATGGGATCTAATGCATTAGTGCCAGTACAGTTGCACTCGTTGTGCCGTAGAAGGCATTAGTACATGAGGGCTCAGGAATACGGATATGGCAAATTATTGCGGTGGCAAAGAGGGGTCATGGGTGGTACAACTTAGAATTGGAGTGAAATCCAAAAAGTGGGCCCCATGGAATTATTGAGTCTGGAGTTTAATGTCCATCATTGGGCCTTCGAGCAGCGGAGGAGGGAAAAAAAGGAGAGTAGGGAAATCGGCTCGAGAAGAGGAGAAAAGTGGGAAAAAAAAGGGTGCAACACGAGGACTCCCAAAAAGGTCAACCATCTTAGTGCTACTCTTGCCTAAACACGTTTAAATTTAGAGTTCTGATGGGATCTGGTGCATTAGTGCTAGTATGATCACACTCGTGGTGTCATGCAAGGCATTAGTACATGAGCACCCAAAAATGTAGATGCGGCGAGCTTAAGGAGGAGGAGAAAGGCCTTAGAATTGCCCTAAGGGACATAAGGGCATGTGTAAATTATCTGAGCGGGCCGGCTCAGGATTACAGCAAAACCTAAAAAGCAGGTCCCTGGGAATCAATGATCGGAAAGTTTAAGGTCCATCATTAGGGCTTTGAGGCATGGAGGAGGGAAAAAGAAGATGTTTAACTTTGGTGTTCTGATGGGATTTGGTGCATTAGCACCATTATGATTGCACCCATTGTGCCGTGCAAGGCATTAGTACATAAGGGCTTTGAGAACGCGGATGTGGTGAATTATTCGAGTGGCAAGGGGGGTCCTAGGTGATGCAACTTAGGATTGAGAAAAATTCAAAAAGCGGGCCCTGGGAAATCATCGAGTCAGGAGTTAAACATCCATCATTGGGGCTTCGAGTAGCAGTGGAGGGAAAGAAAGGAGAAGAGGGAAATGGGCTTAGGACGAGGGCAAAAGCGGGAAAAAGAAAGGTGTAACATGAGGACTTTCCAAGAGGTTATTATCTTAGTACTACTCTAGCCAAAACACGTTTAACTTCAAAGTTCTAATGGGATCCGATGCATCAGTGCTGGTATGATCACACCCATGGTGTTACTACATGAGCACCTAGCAACATAGATGTGGCGAGCTCGAAAAGGATGAGAAAGGCCTTAGAATTGCCCTAAGGGATAAAAGGTCGTATGCAAATTATCTGAGCTATATGAGAGGACTAAGGGCTACACGACTTAGGATTGGAGCGAAAACTAGAAAGTGGGCCCCTAGGAATTAATGAGCCGAAAGCTCAAGGTGCATCATCGGGGTTTTTGAGGCATGTAGGAGGGAAAAAGGAGACGTTTAACTTTGAAGTTTCGATGGGATCTGGTGTATTAGCACTGGTATGATTGCACCTATCGTGCCGTGCAAGGCGTTAGTACATGAGGGCCTAGGAATGCAGACGCAACAAATTATCCAAGTGGTAAGGGGGGTCATGAGGGTGCGACTTAGGATTGGAGCAAAATTCGGAAAGCAGAGGTGGGAAAAAAGGAGAAGAGGGAAATAGGCCCAGTACAGGGGAAAATGAAAGGTGCAACATGAGGACTTCCCAAAAGGTCACCCATCTTAGTACTACTCTCACCCAAACATGTTTAACTTCAGAGTTCTAATGAGATCTAGAGTATTAGTACTAGTATGATTGCACATGTGTTGTTGTGCAAGGTGTTAGTACATGAGCGCTTGACAACATAGACGCGGCGAGCCTAAGGAGGAGGAAGAGAAAGGCCTTAGAATTACCCTGAGGGTGTATTAGGGTGCATGTAAATTATTTGAGCTGCACGACTTAGGATTGGAGTGAAACTCAAAAAGCAGGCCCTTGGGATTCGATGAGCCAAAAGCTTAAGGTCCATTGTCAGGGCTTTGATGCACGAAGGAGGGAAAGAGGAGACATTTAACTTCAGAGTTCCGATGGGATCTAGTGTATTAGCACCAGTATGATCAGCCCTATCATACCGTGCAATGCGTTTGTACATGAGGGCTAGGGAATGCAAACGCTGTGAATTATCCAGATGGTAAGGAGGGGTCACAAGTGGTGCGACTTAGGATTGGAGAAAAATTAGAAAGCAGTCCCAAGGAATCATTGAGCCAGGAGTTCAACATCCATTATCGGGGCTTCACGCTACAGAGGAGGAAAAAAAGAGAAGGGAAATTAGAGCAAAATCTAGAAAGCAAGCCCTAGGAAATCATTGAGTGAAGTGTTCAACATCCATCATCGAGGCTTCAAGCAGTAGAGGAGGGAAAAAAAAGAGAAGAGGGAAATAGGCTTGGGAAAGGGGAAAAGCGAGAAAAAGAAAGGTGCATTAGTGCTGGTATAGTTACACCCGTAGTGTCGTGCAAAGCCTTAATACATTAGCAACCGGCAATGTAGATGCATCGAGCCTGAGGAAGAGGAGGTGAAAGCCTTTAAAATTACCTTAAGGGTGTATAAGGGTGCGTGCAAATTATCCGAGCCATACAAGAGGGCCACAGGACATATGGCTCAGTATTAGAGCAAAACCTAAAAAGCGAGCCCTCGAGAATCGACGAGTCAGAAGCTTAAGGTCCATCATTGGAGCTTTAAGGTGTAAAGGAGGGAAAAAAGAGATGTTTCACTTTGGAGTTCTGATGGGATCCAGTGCAATAGCATTAATAGGATCGTACCTGTTATAAAGTGCAATGTGTTAGTACATAAAGGCCTAGGAATACGGATGTGATGAATTATTCAGGTGGCAAGGGGGGTCACAGGCGGTGCGACTTAGGATTGGAGCATAATCATAAAGCGGGCCTCGAAGAATCATTGAGCTAGAAGTTCAATGTCCACCATTGGGCCATCGAGCAGCGGAGGAGGGAAATAAGGAGAAAAGGGAAATGCGCTCAGGATATGGGGAAAAGTGTGAAAAAAGGGTGCAACATGAAGTCTTCCCCAAAGGTCATGCATCTTAGTACTACTCTCTCCAAAAACATGATTAACTTTAGAGTTTTGATAGGATCCGGTGCATCAGTGCTAATATGATCGCACCCGTGGTGTTATGTAAGGCATTTGTACATGAGTGCTCGGTAATGTAAATGCGGCGAGCCTGAGGAAGAGGAGGAGAAAGGCCTTAGAATTGCCTTGAGGGTGTATAAGGGAACATGCAAATTATCTGTACTGCATAGGAGGGCCATAGGCCCCGTGGCTCAAGATTAAAGCAAAACTCGAAAAGCAGGCCCTAGGGAATTAATGAGATAGATACTCAAGGTCCATTGTCGGGGCTTCAATATATAGTGGAGGGAAAAAGAGACATTTAACTTCAGAGTTCTAATGGGATCCGATGTATTCATGTCGGTACAATTGCACCTGTCATGCCTTGCAAGGCATTAGTACATGAGGGCCTAGGAACACGAATGCAAAGAATTATCTAGGTGGCAAAGGGGGTCATGAGTGGTGCGACTTAGGATTGGAGCAAAATTTAGAAAAGCAGGCCCTAGGGAATCATTGATCCGGAAGCTCAAGGTTCATCGTAGGGGCTTCAAGGCACAAAGGAGGGAAAAAAGAGACATTTAACTTCGGAGTTTCGATAGGATCCAGTGCATTAGCAATGATACGATCACACCCATCAAGCCATGCACCCAAACCCAAAGAATTATCCATGTGGTAAGAGGGATCACAGGGGGTGTAACTTAGGATTAGACCAAAATCAAGAAAGTGGGCCTCGAGGAATTGTCAAGCTAAAAAAAAGGATAAAAGAGAAATGAGCTCAAGATGGGGGGGAAGTGGGAAAAAGAATGGTGCAACACGAAAACTGCCTTAAAGGTTAGCCATCTTAGTACTACTCTCGATCAAACATGTTTAACTTTGGAGTTATGATGGGATCTAGTGCATTAGTGCTTGGATGATCACACACATGGTGTCATGCAAAGTGTTAGTACATGAGCACCCAAAAATGTAGGCACAGTAGGCTCAAGAAGGAGGACAAGAAAGGCCATAGAATTGCCCTGAGGGTGCATAAGGGCGCATGCAAATTATTCGAGCCGTACGGGAGGGCCATAGGCTATATGGCTCAAGTATAGAGCGAACACCTGAGAATCGATGAGCCGAACGCTTAATGTTTATTGTTGGGGCTGCGAGGGAAAAAGGAGACTTTTAACTCAAAAGTTCTGATGGGATCTGGTGCATTAGCACTGGTATGATCGCACCCATAGTGTTGTGTAAAGCATTAGTACATGGGGGCCTAGGAACGTGGATGTGAATTATCCAAGTCACAAGGGGGGGTCATGGGTGATGTAACTTAGGATTGGAGCAAAATCCAAAAAGCACGCCCCGAGGAATCATCAAGCCGAGAGATCAATGTCCATCATTGAGGCTTCGAGCAGTGGAGGAGGGAAAAAAGGAGAAGAGGGAAATAGGCCCAGGACAGGGGGAAAAGCAGGAAAAAGAAAGGTGCAACACTAGGACTTCTTAAGAGGTCACCTATCTTAGTATTATAGTTGCCTAAACATGTATAACTTTAGAGTTCTGATGGGATCCGATGCATTAGTGCTGGTGTGATTGCACATGTGGTGTTGTTTAAGGCGTTAGTATATAAGCGCCCGGCAACATAGACACAGTGAGCTCGAGGAGGAGAAAAGGCCTTAAAATTGTCCTAAGGGACATAAGAGCGCATGCAAATTATCCAAGCTGCATGGGAGGGCCATGGGCTACATAGCTAAGGATTAGAGTGAAACTCAAAAAGTAGGCCCTGAGAATTGACAAGTCGGAAGCTAAAGGTCCATAATTAGGGCTTCAAGGTGGGGAGGGAAAAATGAGATGTTTAACTTCAGAGTTTTGATATGATCTGATGCATTAGTGCCGGTACGATTGCACCCGTTGTCTCATGCAAGGCATTAGTACATGAGGGCTCGAGAATGCGGACACGACAAATTATCCGAGTGGCAAGGGGGAGTCACTGGCAGTGCGACTTAAGATTGGAGCGAAATTTAGAAAGTAAGCATCGGGGAATCATTGAGTCGAGAGTTTAACATCCATCATCGGGGCTAAAAGCCCAAGGTCCATCGTTAGGGCTTTAAGGCTCGAAGGAGGGAAAAAAAAGACATTTAACTTTTGAGTCCCGATGGGATCCAGTGCATTAGCATCGATATGATTGCACCTATCATGTCGTTTAAGGCATTAGTACATGAGGGCCTGGGAACACGAACACGGTGAATTATCTAAGTGGTAGGGGGGTCACTGGTGGTGCGACTTAGGATTGGAGCGAAATCTAGAAAATGGGCCTTAAGGAATCGTCAAGTCAGGAGTTCAATGTCCATCATTAGGGCTTTGAGCAGTGAAGGAGGGAAAAAAAGGAGAAGAGGGAAATGAGCTCGAGATAGGGGAAAAGCAGCTAAAAGAATGGTTTAACACAAAGACTTCCTAAGAGGTCACCAATCTTAGTACTACTCTCACCTAAACATATTTAACTTCGGAGTTCTGAAGGGATCTGATGCATTAGTGCTGGTATAATCACACTCGTGGTGTCATGCATGGCATTTGTACATAAGCACTTGATAACATAGACGTGGTGAGCCTAAGAAGGAGGAGAAAGGCCTTAGAATTACCCTGAGGGGGTTAAGGGCATGTGCAAATTATCTAAGCTGTGTTGCTTAAGATTAGAGCGAAACTCGAAAAGCAGGCCCCTGGGAATCGACAAGTCGGAAGCTTAAGGTCCATCGTCGGGGCTTTCAAGTGTGGAAAAGGGAAAAAGGAGATGTTTAACTTCGGAGTTTCGATAGGATCAGATGCATTAACACCGGTACGATCACACCCGTTATGCTGTGCAAGGCATTAGTACATGAGGGCTCAAGAATGCAGATGCAGTGAATTATCTAGGTGGCAAAGGGAAGTCACGAGTGGTGTGACTTAGGATTAAGGCAAATTTTAGAAAGCAGGCCTCGGGGAATCATCTAGTCAGGAGTTCAATGTCCATTATCAGGGCTTCAAGCAGCAAAGGAGGGAAAAAAATCAAAAGAGGGAAATAGGCCCAAGATGGGGGAAATGCATGAAAAAGAAGGGTGCAACACAAGGACTTCCCAAGAGGCCACCTATCTTTCTTTTACTCTCACCCAAACATGTATAACTTCAGAGTTCTAATGGGATTTAGTGATTAGTATTAGTATGATCACACCCGTAGTGTTGTGTAAGGAGTTAGTTCATGAGCGCTTGGCAACGTAGATGCAGAGAGCCTAAAGAGAAGGAGGAGAAAGGCCTTATAATTGCTCTAAAGGTGCATAAGGGCACGTAAAAATTATTCGAGCCGTATAGGAGGGCCACAGGCCACGTGGCTTAGGATTAGAGTGAAACTCAAAAAGCAGGCCCTGGGAATCGACGAGCCAGTATCTCAAGGTCCATTATCGAGGCTTCGAGGCATAAAGAAGGGAAAATGAGACATTTAACTTCGGAGTTCTGATGGGATTCGATGCAATAACGTCGGTACAATCACACTCGTTGTGCCGTGCAAGGTGTTAGTACATGAAGGCCTAGGAAAGCAGACGTAGCAAATTATCCGATTGGTAAAGGGGGTCATAGGCAGTGCGACTTAGGATTGGAGCAAAATATAAAAAGTAAGCCCCGGGGAATCATCAAGCTAGGAGTTCAATATCTATCATCGGGGTTTCAAGCAGTAGAGGAAGGAAAAAAGAAAAAGAGGGAAATGGACCTAAGATAGAGGGAGAAGCGGGAAAAAGAATGGTGCAATACGAGGACTTCCAAAGAGGTCACCTATCTTAATACTACTCTCGACCAAGCACGTTTAACTTTAGAGTTATGCTAGGATCGTATGTATTAATGCTTGTATGATCACACACGTGGTGTCATACGAAGCGTTAGTATATAAGTGCCCAGAAACATAGACGCAGTGAGCCCGAGGAGGAGGATGAGAAAGGCCTTAGAAATACCCTGAGGGTGCA
>CANXYI010868326.1:0-10175 GCA_948208565.1 Hura crepitans
TTTTTCTAAAGTCAAATTGTGTATGTTTAGGTGTCAAGTTGGGAAAATGATGTTTTCACACCTTAGGTATGTGGAATAGACTTAAATTTAGTTTTTCAATGGAATTCCCATGAATTTGTGCATATATGTTGTATTGAATTGTGTGTTCATGGTGTTAGGTATAACAATAAGTTAAAATAGGTTTTTAGTAATGCTAATAGACTTAAAATAATAGGTTTTCCATGATAGATTGGAAGGGAATCTAGGTGTATGTCCATGTGTGTGATTTGGTTGAATGGTGTGTGTGAAGTAACATGGCATGTATGAATATGTATATGGCATGTTAGGTAAGAAAATGACATGTAAATGGAGTGTGTAAACCATAATTGAAAATGCATAATGATATTAGCTTATATGGCATGAAAATTTGGCGGAATAATAGCTTAATTGGATATATATGTTATGATGAGGTAATGAATTAGGAAATGGCATAAATGTGCACCTTATTCTATGGAATATGTCTTATGAATGGACATGTGAGGAAATAATCAAATTTGGGTTGGTATGGATGGAATCATGAATGGCATGAAACTTGAAATTGGCTAAATGAATAGTGTCACTTTTGTAAACTGACCAAACAAATAATAATTTTGCGACAATAGACAAAATGCGACATTTTGTGTGTAACTTGGCATGGCATGTGACTTAGGGACATAATAGACTCAATAGGTAATAAGATTGAGAATGACAGTCTTAAATGGTTATTTAATGGTATTTGGCCCATCAATTAGACACCTACTGGTTAGGTTGACTGGTCAACTAAGGAGTTAGTAGCTGCTAGGTAGTTTGGTCCTCTTATGGCCACTTTTGTCTATTTGATGTGGTGGGTGTAGCCATTGAGGTTTCTGAGATGAACCTTACACATTCAGGTATTAGGAGGTCCACTTGGGCTAATCCCTACTACCCCTTTTGTTGTCTGTGGACATTAGGAGGTCCCATGGGGTTTATCCTTGCTATCCACCTATGGCGTTTGGTGATGTGACTGAGGTATTAGGAGGTCCCACGGGACTGATCCCTACTATCCCATTTGCAAATATTAGGAGGTCTATGGACTGATCCCTGCTATCTACCAGTCCAGTTTTAGGAGGTCTACAGACTGATTCCTACTATTGGGCAAGGTAGGTGCAGCTACTAAGGTCTAAAATGCAAGCCATTACATAGGATAGTTCCCGTTATTCGGTATCTTAAAGTGTTGTCTATCTATTATAGGCCTAAAATTATAATGAAATTGATTAAGAATTAAACAAATGGACTTGGCTTAATAAAAGAACTAGACATAGTGAGATACAGTAACTGGCCTATAAGTCGTGTATGGCATGATTCATGTGTCTGCTTGCATTGTGACATATTATAATTGGCCTATTCTTCCACTGAGCTTATACTCAGTGTGTCGGTGTTCTGAAGCGCAGGATGTCGATTGAGGGACGATCAGCTTCTGATAGCACCAGTGTAACTGCTCTTGAGTTATCTAGGTATTTTTTACTTTTCTTTTGGTTTGTTATAGATATGCACTCATGTAGAGTAGTGGTAATGGGGGTAATGGGTTGTAAAATACAGAACTGAGTTAAGAACACTATAAATCTATATAAAGCTAACTTTCTATGTATATAGTATGCATGTTTAAATATATGTGTCTGTAGGTTTGAGACCCTATGTGTTTGTGCTATATGCTAATGTTTGACAATGTTCTTGAGGACCATAAGGGTCTCGGAATGAGGTTTGATTTGAAGATGGTTTTAGAAGTGCTTTTCTTGCAGGAATATTTTAGGTTTTTCACTTGAGTAGCTATTATGCTGCCTAATTCTCTGTAAATGTTTGATACTCACAACCTAGCATTTTAACCATCTAAATAGGTATTAATAAGAGGATAAGTAGATGGAAACACAAAATGGATAGGCTAGGTCAAGGTTGGTCAAAGTTCAGTAAGTGTTAAATGAAAGGTCCCTAGGGAAATCTAAAGATGGATGAGCTCACGAGAAGTAGCGCACTTTGCCTATTTTCTTCAGGAATAGGCAGGGGATGTTACATTCCAAGTCTTAAATTATTGAGGGATTTATTCCAATTAAGTCTCATCAAGGTTGTATACTTTGGTATGTTCATGCAAAGGGATTTGACATACTTGGCATGCACATGCATTTTTAATCTCATTAAATCATACATATTCTATTTAATCACATTAAATATTTGATCTAGTTATGGACTTTTGCTATATTGATTTCCTTGAGCCAAAGGAAACCAATTTGGAACAGACCTTAGATAGTTATGCATGAATTACAAACCAATAATAAATGAAAGAACACTTCTATCTATTCCTTTTTGGTCCTTCTTAGAGGGCCCTCTTTATTTTTGCTCATTGTATTTCTTTATCTTAATCTAAACCTATGTAATCTAATTAAATATCATATAAATTAGAAGACCTTATCTTACATGTGAGGGGAATTAAAAGAGAAGAGAAATACAATAGAAAAATAAGAGAAAAGGCTAGGACATGTAGGCCCAATTTAACCAAAGAAAAACTTCATGCAATACAGATTAATCTCATTGGTCTTTGCCCATAGCTAGTCATCATGGCAAACATACACCCTTAACATGCCTTTTTAGTACACATAACTAGCACATGGTTGAAGTTAGTTTATTTTATAGCACATGCAAAATTAACATAACATGTATGCTTAGTTTTGTGAAATTTTAAATATGGCAATTAATCTCATTAATCCAATTAATCAAACTAATTTCACATTTAAACATCCCTTTCATTTTAGAAATCATTTCCAAAAAGATTTCTCAATTCAATTGAAAATTGTTTTTAGGATTCTCATATTACATATGCTTCAAAATGTTAATTTTCTTCAAACTATTGGTCCAACCAATAATTAATTTGCAAATTTAAATATTGAATCCAATTAATTAATTAATTTTGCATCAATTCTAGTAGTAAATTCCAACACATATTTTGAAATTATTTAATTTGAATATTTCAAATTGCATGAATGCCAAAAATCTAATTTCAAACATTTACCAATAAATCAATTTGCATTGTTTTGTAAAATAATTGTTCGAACCAATTTTGGACTAATTCGAGCAAGCATGAACACATAAAGTAAATGCAATAACAAAAAAATTTAATCCAAATTAATTAATCAAATTAATCAACTCAAAATTAATTTGTTGATCACTTTCGATAACAAATAAAGTATATGTTCATATGATTGTTACAAAACTATGAATTTAATTCACATGCAATTAGTTTTGGGCATAAAAAAAATATTCAAATTAACTTTATAATTATCTAGTAATTATAAAAAAATATCTCTAGAATTGAAAGGAAGCAAAATCAATTTTTGACACCATTAATAAAACCTTAACTAGTTTTATAGGAGCTGTTAACAACCAAAATTATTTTTGAACAATTCTTTTAATTATCAAATAGAATTAAATTTTATTGATAATTTTTAGAATTGCTTTTTAATCCCTTAAAAGCTTATGAAATATAATTTTAGGTTGTAAAATTAAAAGACATCGTTCAAAAAATTTTGCCCTAATTTAGTCCTTTTTTAAGTGAAAAAACAGCTTAAAAATTATGTTTAACTATAAAAAACAACCTAAAAATTATTTTTAATGATTTTTTAAAAATAACAATTAAAACAAAATTTTATTTTCCAGCACCAAAATTAAATTTCCATCCCTTAGAAATCTAAGAAAAATAATTTGGTGCTAAAAAAATTAAAAAATAATTCTGAACAAAAATTTCCAAAACTATTCGACAAATGTTGTCAAAACATAATTTTACTATTTAATTAATTATTTTAATTATCAAATAAAATCCAATTTTATTGATTAGCCATAGATTCAAATGTTTAGGTGTTGAGAACCTAAAAAAAATTTAGGGCTAAAACTAATTAAATAACTAATCAAACTAAATAACAACAATATAATTGACTAACACGCCAAATTTTCACAATTTTCCTTCATTCAAGCTTATAAAATCCAAAAAATTCAGAAAGCTAGAAATAAAATGATTTCTAATTAATTTTAATCCATATCTAACCATTAGAATAAGAATAAAACCAAAAAGTATAGAAAAAATTCAAACCAATTTTTAAAGCTTAAATGCAGGATATCAATAAATTGTAACAGTTTATAACTTTTCGATATAACTAGTCTCTGATACCATTGTTGGTTTCTATGGACTCATGTGTAGTGGAAAAAAATATCCATACAATCCTAACAAAAGGTTGGAGTATTGAAAAATTGAAAAACAAAAATTTTATATTAGATGAAATCATAGAATTAGAATTTACCATAAATTCTTTATGCGATTCTAACATGTAACTTTCCCTTTTCTTTTTTTTTTTTGCTCTTATCATCAGGTTGTCACAAGCTATAGTGATCCTCAACTAGGATCATCTCGAAAGTAATTCATGCAAGAATTTCTTAGAAGATAACAACTTGAAAATCTTGGTGCTAGTAAGATTTTCATGTAGATGAAGGAAGAAGAAATTTACGTGTTTTCAATTATTCTATGTAACAATTTTTGCTATAGAAGATGTGTCCATTGTGGCTACTACAATACAGCTTATTTATATCATAAATAAAATATATTTATGTAAGATTTTAATAATTAAAATTTGCCATATGTCCGACTAGAATGGCCCTTTAAATTGGGCCTTTTTTTGTCTAATGCACATAAGCCTTTTAATAAGCTTATATGCAATTTGCTTTGGCCCCACTTTTATTAATTCTATGTTGGACTCCTAGGCACCATTAGAATTAATAATTACTCTAATTTAAAGCCTTTTAATCCTTTTAAAAGCCTATAAAAAGTTATATGCAAGAATAATTAAAATTTGGACTCAACAATGCCTAAGTCAAAAAAACCTAATTTTCCAAAAACCCTAACTTTTTGGACTTTTTGTTTGCAAGTGGGCCATAAGCACATTTGGTTATTTCTTCTTCTTAATTCATCTACCAATGATATCCCATATCATTAGAACATTCAATTCCATTGAATCTTCCTTAAAGTCCTTTTATGTGTATGACCTTATGGGCTTCCAAAATAGCTTAGTAGTACACAGTGAATTAGAGTCCAAGTCCAATTGGAACTCTATAGATTTAATCTTATTAAATCAACATCAATTCACTAATTGATATATCACTTTTATACAAGCTAAGAGAGGTATCTAGCCATGTATCATGACTATCTAAGTGCTGAAAAGTTAAGTGGTGTGACTTAGCCTTTCCATATATAGTTATGGCACAAGAAACTCCTTTCACTATCTTTTATCCCATCTAATTTAGAGTATAGAGTTATGTAAACTTAAAGCTTAACTAGTTATATCTAATGAAGCCCTGGACATATTTTTCTAATAATTCCACCTTTATTGCAAAAATGCCCTTTGTGAATCCCATTCACACATGGCATCTTACTTTGGCCAAAGTTTCCAAAAGAAAGATTACTCATTAGAACTGTTAGATAAACTCTCCACTATAATTTGGGGTGGAGAATACTTTGTTGGTTACTACCCTATCTTTAAATATGTCATGCCATACCTAAGCACTCACATATATACTTCTTGTTCGAAGTAAATGCCTTAGAGTCAAAGTATGTCACTCTATATTTAAGATAGTTAGTAATCTCAGGTCCAAGGATACTTTCACCATTGATATGATAAGTATATTCTTTGGCATTGTTTAAGTATTTATGTGAATATCTAAGGTAGGTCTCTGATGTACTTACTTCCTAAGAAAGCATCCACATGTTAACTTTAAGCATCTCTATGCTTACAGCTTGTGAGAACTACTTCTTGATCTAATTAAGAAGTATAACATGTGCTTATCTATTTTTATTAATAGTGTCCTATCTTGTTAATACTATTATCATGGATATTTAGGTATACCATGTTTGTATGCAATAAGAATCTCACATCATGAACACTTTTATGATTTCTTTTGCACTGTGATTTTATATTAAGGAAATTATAACATGGTTTAACACATTGCAAACAATTATAACAATATATAAAACTACCATGATATAAAGAGAAAAGCCTTTCACATTAATCCACAAGGTTTAAACACATGAATATAACCCTATTACATAAACTCTAAGGTATATATCTAATAGTTTTATGTTGGGTCTTTATTTGTCGGTACGGACCTTATAGCATCAAGGTCTAGCAGACATACACTAGAATGGTCCATACAAACCAAGGTTCTAGGTTCCTTACATTTTTGCTTGAGCGTATCTTTGGTTATCATTATAGGCCTAAAAGGTAAGGCATCTACTGTATGCTTTGCATGTGTTGAGATATCAATTACAGTTGTGATATGAGTGGATGATATGCATTTCTGGATGATTTAGAGGATCTTAGAATGATGAGTAAAGGATGTAAAGTACATTGAAGTGGTTTCTTTTAGAGGTTTAAATTTTTAGTCTTTACTCTTGATAGTCATTATGCTATTGGATTTTCCTTAAAATGAAGAACCATAATAAATTTGAATAAAAAGGGTTATAGTTTCTATTACATAATTTTATATTTTAAAAAGGTTTTAAGAAGATAAAGAGTTCTCAAAGTTGTTAACACAAAAGGGTAGTTATGAGCCGTCTTTTATTCAAGTCGAATAATGGATTAGGTAAATGGTGTCAGAAAATGTGGTATCAGAGCATGTCCAGGCATTCCTAGCTACTTAGAGTTACATGAGTGCCATAAGACAAAGATTGTGTATCATATAATGTTGCACTGCTAGAGGCTAATAACTATTTCTTTTATAGTAATTTGAGGTAAGTAAGCATGCCCAACTTAGTAGTGAGGAAGAGGTGGAATGTCATGCACTAACAATGGTTTATGAGCCCACTAGTTCAGAGGCTCTTATATTGAATGATGCTACACAGCTAGCTTTCACACAGCATAGCCGATGCTATTACAATAGATGGTGGATTTGCTTAAACAAGCCACTATAGTAGCTACTCCATAACTAATGCCTTCATAACCTCTATAGTCCCAAGCATTATATAGAACACTTCTAAAAAGAGTAAAGAAGATGGGAATGCTAGATTTCTTAGGAGCACAGATTGATGATTCAACTAGAGCTAAGTATTTGCTAGAATGGACTATCAGAATTCTACAACAATTAAAATGTAAACCAAAAGAGAACATGTTATTTGCCACTTCACTATAGCGAGATGAAGCATTTCATTAGCAGGAGATGATGATAGAATGTAAAGCTACTTAAGAATTGACTTGGGAACTCTTCTATAGGAATTTAAAAAGAGATACATTTTTGAAACTTGCCCTAAGAATATAAGGCATAAATTCTTAGATTTGAAGCAAGAGTAGCAATCCATATCACATTATGGAAAAGACATTGCCTAATTAAGTAGATATACAAAGGAAATCATGCCCAAAAAAGCCAAAATATGCAAAAAGACCTAAAAGGATCTTGATAATGATATTTGTTTGCAAGTTATTGTATCAAATATTAGAGAATTTTCTCCTCTAGTAGCTACTACTTATACAATGGAGGACATTTTGAAAGAAATAGGAGAGAATTTCTAGAAGTAGAGAACTTTCACCCAATGACAGGCATATTCAGCACTAGAAAGGGTAACCAAGCTCCACAACAATCTTAAAAGTAAGGTCAGACACAAAAATTAGGATAAAGAACACGATTTAGACCTAGATAGCAATAAAAATTAACAATTGACCTATTTCAATAGCAAGAAATGCACCAGCTGTATGTGTGACTTATAGAAAAGGCATAAAGGGATTTATTGGAAGACCAAGCTGAGTGAATGCTTTATATATGGGTCTAAGGACCATTACTAGAGAAACTACCCTAATAAATGGGAAGATGTTACATGGCTTCATACTTCCTCTTCAGCACCTGCTAGAAGCCAAAGAGAGAATAGAGGTGATAGAGCTAGTACCAATCAAAGGTTGATATTAAAAGCTTGAGCTCTTGCATGACAATATGCTATTTGGGATAGAGAATAAGTTGATTCTTTAGATGTGATAGTTGGTACATTTTCCTTATTTAAATTACTTGCTTTAGCTTTGATAGACCCAAGATCTACATAAACATATTTGTACTGCACAAGCATGTGATAGAGAGTTAGAACCAAAAACCTATAAGCATAGATGTCATGGTTAGCAAACTAATTGGATAACATGTGATAAATAATAGGGTATATAGAGATTTTCCCCTCATAGTTTAAGAATATGTATTCTATACGAACCTCATCGAGCTTCCATTTGATAAGTTCAATATTATCCAGGCTAAGGATTAGCTCTCTAACCACCAAGCTATGGTAGATAGCAAATAGAAGAGAATTAAACTCAAGATATTATATGGAAATGATATGATGATGGTTGGTGCAAAGAATTCCTTATCAAATGTTATTTCAGCTGTGATGGCTAGGCAGTTGATATGAAAAGGGTGTAAAGCATATCTTGCTCATATGTTGGATACCAAAAATGATGAATTAAATCTTAGTTAAATATTAAGGGCATTAAAATTCCTAAGCGTGTTTCTAAATGAATTACTAAGGTTGCCACCAAAGCAAGAGCTTGATTTTTGATTGAGTTTTATCTTGGTACATCACCTGTATCAATAGCACCATATCATGTGGCACCTATAAAATTGAAAGAATTGAAGGTTCAATTATAGGATTTGGTTGACAAAGGCTTTATTAGACTAAGTGTCTTACCTTAGGTGCACTATTATTAATTATAAAGAAGAAAGATGGTTTACTTTGATTATGTGTAATTATAGATAATTGAACAAAATAACCATCAAGAATAAATATCCATTACCAAGGCTTGATCATATTTTTTGTTAGCTACGAGGAGCAAATGTGGCTTTAATAATTATTTTGAGAACATGGTAATATCAATGGAGAATTAAGGGGTCTGATATTCCTCAAATAGCCTTCCACACTAGGTATGGACATTTTGAATTCTTAGTGATGCCATTTAGGCTTACCAATGCCCCTACATCTTTCATGGACATAATGAACCAAATCTTCAAACCATATCTAGATCACTTTGTGGTAGTTTTTATTGATGATGTCTTGGTATAGTAAAAAACCAATGAAGAACATGAGCAGCATTTAAAGTTGGTCCTCTAAACTTTAGAGTAGAAATAGTAATATGCCAAGTTGAGTAAATTTGAATTTTAGTTCAGTAAAGTGGCCTTTTTTGGACACCTAGCTTCTGTTGATGGCATCATAGTAGACCCAAGAAAGATTAAGGCTGTGTTGGAGTAGAGAGCTACTAGAAATGTGATAGAGATATGAAGCTCCTTAGGACTAGCTAGTTATTATAGGTAATTTGCTAAAGGATTCTCTGTGATTACTTCTTATCTAACATGATTACTATAGAAAGAAATGAGGTTTGTATGGGATGAAAAATGTCAACAAAGTTTTGACAAATTGAAAGGCATGTTAACTAATGCTCTCATCCTAAAATAATTAGAGTTCAGAAAGAATTTTGTTTTTTATAGTGATACATCACACAATAGGCTCAGATGTGCATTAATGCAAGATGGCAAAGTGGTGGCACATATATCCCAATAATTAAAGTCTCATGAAAGGAATTACCCTATGCATGATTTGGAAGTAACTACTATTATTTTTTCTTTGAAAGTGCAGAGGTGTTACATATATATTGAGAAGTGTTACATATGCATAAATCATAAGAGTTTAAAATACCTCTTAATTTAAAAATAACTAAATTTGAGGCAAAGGTGATGGATAAAATTGATAAAAGATTATGACTATTTAATCAATTATCATATACAAAAGGTAAATATGGCGACTAATGCATTATGTCAAAAGTTTATAGCAGTTATGGATCACTTTTAGCAGAATTACAGGCAAAGCCTAGTTTGATCTAGCAAGTGAAAGAATCATAGACTCAAGATAGCCAACTTATGCATGTTATAAGTTAAGTTAAAGGAGGGAAGGTTACAGAATATAAGGCAAAGTAGATAGGTTTATGTACCATAATGATCAATTACGTGTGCTAGATGTGAAGGAAATCAAGAAGCATATTTCAAATGAGGCACATGATGCCCTTATATAATGCATCTTGGAAGCACAAAGATGTACCTTGATATAAAAATATATTATTAGTGGT
>CANXYI010868336.1:0-12060 GCA_948208565.1 Hura crepitans
TAATAAATGGATTAATAGGATATACAATAAGACGACTAATAAAACTAGTTACTGTCATAGCAAGATATTGAGATGGGTAGAACCTAGCTGATAAACCTAATAATATGATATGCATGATTTCATTCCTCATGCTTGGATGCACTTCATATCATTGATGTGTGTGTATATGCATGACATGCATTTGTTATATCAATTCCACCACTGAGTGTATACTCAGCGTGTCGATGTTCTGATGCGCAAGTTGTAGAAGTGATTAGCTGTTAGCCTTACCACGAGCAGTATTGCTATTTACTCTTTTGGTAATCTTTCTATACTTTTGAGGGGTTGTATAATGGCACTCATATATATATGGATGTATAGGAAACATATGAGCCTAAATGATGTATAAGGTAAACCTATAAGAATGACTGTTTAAACAACTTTAACTGATAAGATATGTATGAATTTATAGCTTGTGTTATATGACTATATTGGTTGCTTATGTGCTATGGGTTTGAAACCCTATGTTGATACTATTGGCTGTGTGTGATGTGACTGGGGGACTAGAAGGGTCTAAGAGTTGTGATATGTGTGGATAACAGTTATAGAAATGCTTTTTATATAAGAAAAATTTTTGGTTTTTCACTCCGGTGGCCATTATGCTACCCAATTTTCTGTAACATGGATAACAGATGTAAAGTGGTGTTTTATTAAACTAAAATAGGCAGTATTAGAAGGTTGTACAGTAATAGCTACTAATTAGTCAAGACAGGACAGTAATATGAAAGAAGTCATAAGTATTAAACAAATGAACCCTGGGGTAATTTAAGAATGGGTGACCTACGGGAAGTGGCACTCTTTTTCTGTTTCCTACGGGAATGGGCAAGGGTGTTATAGTCCCTAATTTGAAAAATACTAAATCTATTCTCTATATTATATTTTTCATTTTTCTTATGACAAGGAAAAAGAATATTTAAATTTCAAATGATTAATAAATTAATAATTCAAGAAATTATATTTATGACTTTCTTAAACTAATTAAACATATTTAAATAATTAAGCTAAGGAAAAGAAAAAAAAATTGTAGAAGGGTCAAAATTGGAGATTTGATTATTAGGTATTTTTTTTAAATTAAAAGTTTAGGGACTAATATATTAACATTTATCTATCTATTTTTCACATACGAATTAACTTTTAATCATTAAAATTAAAAAAAATAAAATAATTAAAATAAAGTTTAGGTCTGGTTATTTCGGGTTTCTTCCAAAAAACTCGAACTGACCTGAATACCTGAAATTTCAAATTTTTTAACCCTACCCGAATAACCTAAAAAACCTAAAAATTCGGATCGGTTCGGATTGTTTAGGTTATTCGGATCGGTTTGGACTTTGCACACCCCTACTTCTACCATATGTTAGCTCATGAAGGTCATAAGATGTATATATGTATGACCCTTATAGGATATAAATATGCATCATATATGTTTATAACATTTACAAGATGTGCACTTACGATGTTATACATGATCACAACATGGGTAAAGGTAAAGAAAAAGAATGATGTATGTATACAAAGATAAATACAAGCAATAAGACTTCCAACCTTATTACTCGTGCACGTGGTTTAGCCTTTCCTTCCCAAGTAGACTTACCTAAGTATCAACAAAGGATACATAGGCACGAACTTAGGCTGAACTAATTTAGCATAAAGATCTCTCATATTTAAAGTGCATACAAAAACGATAGCCTAGAATATTGGACAATGTTTAAGTCTTATTTGAAATGAAATTAGGCTTAGCCTATCCTAGATAAAAGGCCTAATAGGCTTGGCCCTAAGCCAAACAAGTTAAACAAGGTTTAATGCAATACGCCCACATCTCATACACAATGCAATCGTGTAAATATTAGGGTCATACAACTTAAGGAAAATTGCTAAAGCCATTACATAGGCTTTTGTTTAGTCAAGAAGGCTTAAAAAATGAGCAAGGGTCCTTCCAACCAGTCTTCCCAATCAAAGGTAAAGTGAATGTTTAGTTCATGTTTGATATACCCAAAGGTACAAGACTTGTAAATGATGGATATGCTAGCAATCCCCCAAATTTGAGTGAAAAATAGGTTCATATTTTGCAACACCATACAAGGTAGTAGCAACGCAGTTATAAGGATTGAATGCAATGGGATTGATAAAAATTAGAATAAAAAAAAAGGCATATTTTGGACACTTTTGAATTCAATTCTTAATACCCAGTAGAGTTACCACTATAGAGGGATGAGGTGGTTTGATGGAGTTGTCACATGATTATACACTAGGAATCTATTAATCTTTTTCCTAGAAAAGATTTGGAGCTAATATCTTATTTATTCCCTTATAATATATCTCTTTTTATATTCTAATGTTTATCCCATTTCGTGTAAGCAAGCGTTAATTTAAAACATCCTTCATCTTTGCACATTATTTCACTAAGAAAATAAATTGCGATAATTGAAATATTCATAATAAACAATAAGATAAATGGGCTATTCATTAATTGGATAATAACCTAATAATTACCCGTAATTCTATAGAAATTAACAGCAGCTGCCCAACTCCCATCTCTAGAAGATTGGCTGTTATCAAAATATATTTTTAGGGACTTTTATTAAGGAAACATCAAAACCCATTTTATTTGAGAAAACACCAATTAATTATCTAAAACAATCTTTGATGTGAGTTGATTTTATCGTGTAAAATAATTTTATTAATCTACCTATTACAAATAAAAAAATTCCTCAAAATAAATATAATTCATAACAATATAAAAATAAAATAAGAATGAATAATCATAAATAATATAAAATTGGTCGCTAAGTGATCCATGCGGACTACATGATTGCCTTTCAGAGGTTAGTACAAACTTACATATCCATGAATATGACCAAATCTATCACAACTCAACAAAATGATTAGAACAATAATACAAGTCTATGCAGACCGTACAATGAATCAAAATCACATAATATAATAATACATAAGCTTTCACATATTAAATACAGCATGCATCCCAAAATCCATTATATCTTATTGTCTTAGAAGCTCAAAACAACAAATTATTGTATGTCCGTGTGGATCTAAACTTCTCATGAAAATAAGTCCTTACAGACTTATTGAGAAACCCAAAAACATGAATTATGATTCTTATAATTTCAGAAAACATTTAAACACATAAAAAAACTATGTAAGACGATAACCTACTCCTATAATTGATGTGGGAATTATAATAAACCACCTCATATGTTTAATTAATTATTAGAAATCGTCGTTTGAGTATAAACATAATTGTGAAAAGGCCTCAAGCTTACCTTATGACTAAAACTCCGAGCAACAAGTCAATGGAGAATATTATTTTAATGGAGGCAGGACTAGTAGAATTGCTTCCATAACATGTTTTTTCAACATAATTTCCCCCTTTTAAATAGTTCATTGAATAGGTATTTATATGCTTTTGATAGAGGGATTCTCATTTAGTAAATCAAAATTCTCATTAGAATATAAAGTAGGGTCCAAATAAAAATTCAAAGATTCTAAAAATTTTTTGGAAGTAGGTCTGTGTGGACCATGGGCTACAAATAAGATCCTTGCGAATCATGGATCGGGAAGTCCATGCAGACCTTGAGCCATGGGATTGGTTCATATAGGCTTGAGATTTGCCAATTTGTACAGATTAGGATTTAGGCTTATATGACTTTTTGCTTAGATTTATCTCTGGCTATCAACATAGGCCTAAAACTTAGGTGTCTACACCAATTTTTCGGTTAATCAGTAAATTCATACGAATTTGAATCGATATTTAAGTAATTGAACCGATATTTATAGTATACAATTTTTATTTTTAGGAACTGGCGTGTAACCGTTAGTCAATGATTAACTGATTTATATAAATTTTATGTTTCATATTTTATATTTTTATATCTAAATTCTTTTTACATTTTTGTTTAATAAATATTATAATATAATACTTCTAATTCATATAATTATTTATACCAACTTTATTTTCTTTTTAATTTTTTTATTTTGAATATTATATTTGATTTGTAATTTCATTTTGAAACACATTTCAACTATTTGAAAATAATTTTATAATTTATATAGTTTTATTACATTTATATATTAAACATTTTAATAATTCTAACCGTTAAAAAAATCAGTTAAAAATCGAAATCAATGTAATGACCAATTAAAACTAATGGATTAATTAATAAATTATTAATATTATCAATTAATCAATTCATACACACTTCTAATTAATTTAACAATTTAAATTTGTTGAAAAGAAATTATCTCATTCTTCGAAATATTTGATTCCAAATTTTTTTTTTTTTTTACAAAATTTGACTCCGAATTGAACATAGCGTGGACATAAGGGCGCTCCACCCGTGGAAATGAAATTAAGGCGAAATTTAAGTGGAAAAGCAGTAAGGACTAAAGAAGAAAAAGAAAAGAAAGACTCAAACTCCTTTTTAATTAATAAAACCGACTCTTTTACCCTTTCGTCTAGAATCTGTAAAAGATAAATAAAAACATGTCCGTGAAAAGTAAATGAAACGGCGTCGTGTTTACGACGGAACAACTAATTTATCCAGCCACTTGAACATGGACAGTAGTATTCAACCTCAAGAAAAGTGGATCAAATTAAATATATTAAATTTGTTTCAAAAAAATAATCCATCAAAATTAATTAAAAATTTTGAAAAAAATTAAAATAAAATAATTTTTTATTTTTTTATTTTTAATCTAAAAATATTAAAATAATCTCATTTTAAATATTCAATGACTTATTTAATTTTCGTTCTTTAAAAATTATATCAGAACTAATAAATTTAATTTTTAAAAAAAATTAAATTAAATTAAATAAATTGAAATAAAAAATTAAATAGTAAATCGTAAAAAAATGAAAACATCAACGTCACCTCTCACCTCAGATTCAGATCCCAATCAATTTCTCTGTGATTCAGTAAATAAAGAGCAAAAGAAGAAAGCAGAAGAAGGTTCGAAATGTGCGCCATTGATACAGTGTTTGATCCATTGACGGAGTTTGCCAGAACGGCATCCGCCTCGTCGAGCGTTGCCTTAAGCCCGATGGCAGTTTAATTTTATTTATGATCATTAAATTTATACATAAAAATATTTAAATATTTAAAAATTTATAAAAAAATCATTTTTATCAATTTTATCACTTTTTTTTTTATAAATGAAGGTATTAATATCAACTGAAAAATAACATATACTGACATATTATTTGATAATTAAAAAATAAATACATTAATTGTATGATGGCAATATAATATTATTTTTTTATTCTAATAAATTTTTAATATTGACATATATATAATTAATATATTTATTTTTTAATTGATAAATAAGTAGAGTTTTAATATGATAATTTTTTAATTGATATAAATAGTTTATTTTATTATTTATTAATAAAAAAATATATTTTCTTAATAATTTTTAAATATTTTTTATGATTAAATTTTTTATTATTATTAATATAAATCCGATAATTATTGATGAAATTAAGCCGCCGGATCACAAAGGTTATTTTTCGAACTTCCTCTTTTTTCTTCCTGGTCTATATAGACCCTTCTGACTTCGTTTCTTGTGGATTCTAACAACTTATTTTGGAGTGTTTCGAATGTACGGCGATTGGATTCGTAGTGATGGGATTCGTTGGTTTCTTCGTGAAATTGATTTTCATTCCTACCAAAAATATCATTGTCGGATCTGGTTACGTAAGTGAAGAACAAAGGTCAAAGGCCAAGGCCAAATTTTATCCGATTGCTCTGTTTCTTAGGCTATTGTTTGTCGTTGCTTGCTAAAGTCCCTGTGATCCTAAATTAAGGGATTAACTTGTGTTGAAATCGGATTTGAGGATATGAAACTAGTAGATTTGAATTAGTTGAGGAAATTTTAGTTCTACTTCTCTTCTATTGATTACTGACATTGTACATCTGGAAGCTTAGATTCCAGTGATTAGAAATTTGAGATTCCGCATTTCCTTCAATTTTAAAAATTCTTTATTTTCTATGGCTTGCAAGGGCACGGCGATATGAATTTATTTAGCCCTTATATGGTTGGATAAACCATATATATGGTTTGATGGTGGGTATTTAATCAAACATGTAAAAATTTTCGAGTTCAATTATTCCTTTAAACTGTATGCTTCTCTTTTGTGAAAAAAAAAAATATATATTAGAATTTTTAAAATTAAATGTTGTACCTCTAATCTGGTTTATTAGAGATCTATTCTGATTTTTTATTCTTTTGCCAAACATTAGTTAATATATGTTAACACAATGTGAATGTTATTCTAATTATGAAGAACTAATTGTTCTAATTGGCACTTCTCAAAATTATCAATTAATACGTTGCGAGGTTCTTGAATAGCTAACCAAAATCCATTCGTTTATAGGTGTAAAAGCTCCGCACCAGACAAGCTACTACCTTATAAATCTTTCTACATTGTAATGTCATTGGACCTTATTCTGTGCTGCCCAGTCTAACCGTTGTGATCCAACCTATATTCAGGTAGTTCGGAAAATTTTGAGAATGCGTTATATTATAATTTTGAGGTAGGCATGGAGGCAAGGAAAGAGTTTACTCCTTCACATCATATATTCGTTGTGAGATTTCTTTAACTCTACAGCTTGAGATGGTTCTTCCATTCAAGGAGAGAGGACATAGGTTTATGATAATGGACAAATTTACTTGCTAAAACGTCGTTATACTGCATCATATTTATAAATATTACATCTTTCTTTGGAGCTAGGATGTTTGGACCACAGAAAGGTTGATATTAACATGTTGTGTGAAGCTTACCTTAACGTTAATTTGTGTTTTTGGCATGAATTATTCTCGAATGAGTTGAAATGTTAATCCTTTTGTTGATATTTGCAGGGCACATTGGACTGCAAGCACGGGGAATGGTGGTTCACTAGCCTGATTACATAAAAGAAAATCAACGATATAGTGGAAACAAAATATTGTTAGGGTTAAATATACCGCTCAATTTTTGGTCCAATACGTCAATTGTATCATGTAAAACTCTCACCTTCATCTGGTATTCTTAGTTTCTTTCTGGCTTTTCCATTTTCTTTTACCTGATTGTTTTGGTTGATTTGAGGTTTGATAGTGTATTGTCTATACATCTCGAGAATCAACATTGTCCTCACTGTTTCCACAATATGATTTAGCAGACCAACTTTATCCAACGCTTTGATATATTTACGAGGCATTGCCTCTTTCTTTATAAAATGGTGCGACAGTATGTAGCAATTTACGACTCTAATGGCAAATACTGTGAACACATCTAAAAGGCTGAATAGAATCCAGCATAGGAAAATGAAACTTCCTGGTTTGCCAGTGCAAAGGAGAAGTGATCCGAAAACAAAATTGCCTTTCAGAATCAACAGACAGGGTTGTTATCAATATCATCGACATTGGAAGCAAGTATTAATTGTGGCTCAGCATCAATGCTTTCCTTTATGGCCTTCTTGCGGTTCCCTCTGCAACCTGAAGTACTCTCTCTTCCTTGCTCGATAGCTGTTGGGATTTTCAGGCTGTACCACTGGTGGATAAACATTCACCTGCCAATCAAGAGCGCCCATAGCGTGAGTCATCTTGGAACATGTAGCTCACTGAAACATGCTTTGGAGTTAAAAACTCAACTCAACTCAACCATCTTCTTGTGTGGCCCACACTTCTCAAATTTCACAAGTCCGTCAATCAAGGAGAAAATAGTGTGATCCTTGCCAAGCCCCACATTCTTGACCGGGATGGAACTGAAAATATTTCCAAAACAAATGCAATTAAAGAAATGGAGACGCAATCACAAATACCCAATGCTATGTTGTGAACTGAAGAGCGTCAAATGCATGAAATAAGATTAAGACTAACACTGAAGTGTATCCAAGTAAGTTTTACCCATAACAATTTCACAACCACATCAGACTTTGATGACCTTTAATGGCTAAAATGTATTCGTTAGAACTGACTTTCAATGTGCATGGTAAGACCCATAGGTCTCACTCGGATTAAAACAATTTTAAGGGAATGTTTGATTTAGCTTTTTGGAGTAACTTTTTTTAATATCAACAGTCGTGTCAATAGAGTTTGATAAATAATTTTAATCAGTTATTGATAACTATTTCTTTTTTCAATCAGGAACTATTTCAAAAAATATCTATAAAGCTTTTTTTTATAAGCTGATAGCTGATTTTTTTTACTTTTTTATTTAGACTATAATACCTTTTTAATAATTATAATTTTTTCTACTATTTTATATCAATAAAATTTTTTATTAATTTAAATAATAAAAATAAATATTAAAACATAGATGATGACAACGATTATAATAATAATCTTAATTCTAATTCTTTATTTATATATGTATAAATATATTTTAAATAAATTATTTTAATTATTACATATGTAATATATGAAATAATATATAGCACATGTTTATATAAATAAATTATATTCTTAATAGTAATTTGACAGGGAAACAATAACTCCTCGTAAAATTTTATTAAGCACTAATAATATTTTAGATATCAACTATCGGTTATTAGCTATCAACTATCAATTATTAGCTATCAAATATCAAAACAGTTCGGGGCCTAAGATGCATCTATATGTCAATTTTAATCCATGGAAAAGCTGTTGAAAATTGACAACGCTAACCATGAAACTTCCCTATGAAATGCCAATTAAAAAATAAAAAAATAATAAAAAAAAACTCTTGCTATAATTAAACTGGAAGCAAAAATCTATTGAATTATGACAATATCAAATTCAAACATGATTAAGCAATTGTTTATATAAGCATTTATCGTCGAACTCAAAAGCTACACCAAACATAAATCAAAATAAAAATCTATAAAGGATGTAAAGGTCGCATCTTGGTGCCGCGCTGGCGTACGATAATTGCGCCGAGTTTAGCAACTTGGTCGCCCAAAATCTTGATGCCGAGATGTTGGCCTCTTGAGTCACAGCCCGTCTTAGTACTATCAGCTCCCTTCTTATGAGCCATTTCAATCATCAATGGAAGCGGAGTCTTTAACGGCAAGGAAACAGAGTTTCTGGCAGGATTCACCTTTAAGGAACCAGTATCTCCCTTGAAAAAGAAAGAGAGAGCTTGAAGATAGAGATAGGACTTTGTTTCCTTTGTTTTTTCCTTTTTTTCCCCTTCTTAGCTGAAAATTAAAATTTTCAGAAAAGCAAATCGAAATTTGATTCAATTTTCAATTTTCATAGTGATTTAGAAAATTTAATTTTCAAGTTTTTAGGGCTCACAAATCTCAATGATGAATTCAAGTGTGAGGTCTTCAAGGAAGTAGGGGAGGACGGGACGTGAAGAAGACTAGAGCTTATCTTCCAAGGAATATGCACATGCGACGTTTGTGCACATGAGGGATTGCCCCCATCTCGGATGAAAGAAGAAATTTTATCTTCATTTTTTTCTTTGTAGATTAAAATGTTACAATCAAAATTCAAAAACCATAGGAAATGTAATTTTACTTGGCCCCTATTCAGACCATGATTTTCGATGATTTGTTAATTATATTGTTTGAATAGAAATTATGTTTTACTCCTAAATATAAATTATAAAAATAAGAATGTAATGATAAAAGTAGATAAAATAAATAACATTGCTACTATCACAGTCATTAATACCACAACTAATATTAATTTCACCATTATAATTGTCACCATTCTTATTGTCTCCACCACCACTACTACCACAATTGCGATCACAAACATTATCACCACCATTTGTATGAATTATGAAAATATATCGAAGTAAGATAAAGAGATTGTAAATGTATCACTATACTTGTTGGTTTGTTAGATAATTAGTTAGTTTGTTATGCCAGCTCAGCATATAGGCAGTTACATTTTTTTTTCTCTTTTTTGGTTTTTTGTTATGTATATATGCAATGTAGATTTTCTTCAATCATTAATGAGAATTTGGTTAATTCTCTCATTTCCATTTTCTCTCAATATTTGATCATGGTATCAGAGAATAAGATCCTAAGCTCAAAATTTTTGCTTTACACTTTCTTCTTCTTCTTCTCTTCAGCTCTTTGGCACTTACTTTAGTTCGTACTTGATGTGTCACAATTTCTACTCATTTGATTTTGTCAAGTTACTAATCTGCACAATTACTTGGATCTGCTTCTTAAAAATTCCTTCCTTCCCATCATAATGATGGTGAATCATTCTGTAATCATCGATCTATTTGTTCCTTATCTTCTGCAACTAATGGATCAACTCCTTCAGATGAATCTACGGGTTTTTCCCTTGTAATAGCCCCTCTTTCTGGTAACTATTACCTGAATTGGAGTTTTGTTATCCAAATTTCCTCAGGTGCCAAGGATATATTGGGGTTTATCGATGGAATTGTGATTAAAATAGCTAAGAATACTGTAGAATTCCATAAATAGAGAAAGACAAATTATATTGTCAGATCTTGGATTCTAGGATCTTTGTCAAAGGGTCTTGCTAAAATATTTCTTTATTGTCCTACTACTAAGGCTTTATAGGATGTATTAGCTGAAAGATTTGGAGTTAGCAATGGACCTAGAGCATATCAAATTCAAAGGCAAATAAATATGATAGATTAAGGAAATAATGGTCTCAATGTTTACTATAACAAGCTTTCTAGACTTTGGGATGATATGAATAGATTAAAACCTTTGCCCTTTTGTGAAAGTAGAGGATGTACTTGTCATGTAATTCAAAGAAATATAGAAATGGATAAGTCAAACAAGTTAACTCAATTACTTATGGGACTAAATGATACTTATGAGGCTATGAAGAATCAAATCTTAATGATTGATCCCTTACCAACTATTAACAGAGCTTTCTTTATGATTCAAACTATTACATCACAAAGAGAGGTTCAAAAGACTTTTAGAGATTTTACAGACCAAAGTGTAATGATAGTGAGGATTTTTGATAAAGGCAAAGAATAAAATAAGAAAGAAGATGGAAAGAAAGAGGATAAGTTCTGTATTCACTACAAAAATCATGGTCACATAAAAGAAACTTGTTTTAAACTGCATGGTTATCCAGACTAGTGGAAAGAATTAAAGAATAAAAGGGACAAAGCTTCTAGCAAGAGTTAAGTCAACATGGCAGATACACCTACTAACAATAAAGAAAGTGGTACTGTTATTGGTGTTGACAAATAGCAATTGTGGCTTACAGAAATCATAAAATAGGAGGTTTCCAAATTAATGAAACAGAAACAACTAGTGCCAATTGAGAACTATGTGAACTTTGCTGATATTACTAACTTTGCAAGTATAACATACACTACCTTTATAAATTCTATCAAGCCAAATTACTGGATAGTAGACACAAGTGCATCAAACCATATATGCTCTAATTCACAGCTGCTGACAAACCTTTATACCTTTTCTATACCAACATCAGTCCACTTAACAAACATATATGCCACAACAGTTACTCAGATGAGGAACATTTCACTCTATGCCAATTGAATCTGTAACACCCCCTACCAGTTCTACCTCCTGAACTGATAAGGTGTGTTATCCTCTTGTGTGTCTGTAATCCGGGAGTATCGCCGTCAAGCGCTACCAGACATTTTTTAATATTCGGGCAGTATAACAGCTGCCCTGTTACCTAACCCAAATTTGAACCTGCAAGAAAATCACTTCTAAACAACAAACAACATCCACAAACTCCAATGGACCCTCTGGTCCTCCAGATCACAGTTATTCAATCCACAGTACTCAATCACAGGGTCAGAAATCCACAAATCATCATGCATTCAAACAATAATCATTTATATATATATATAAAACTGTAATTCCAAACATCAATCACCACCTATGCCTGTATATACATGATACTGCAGTTTCACATATACAACCTATCTCCACTAGTACATGAGTACATACCTATACATCACTTTAAAAGAAAGAAAATGAAATACCAAAAAGACTCGTGACTAGCTACACTGTGCTCCTTGTCTAATGCTGTCAGCTCCCCTGTCTATGACCTGCGCATCGGAACACC
>CANXYI010868347.1:0-16580 GCA_948208565.1 Hura crepitans
AGGCTTCTTCTTGAAGAAGATAAGTGGTACACTAGTAATTTTATTCTTTTGTACATTTCAACTGCTCTAAAATTCTAAATGTTCCATCTAACCAGTACTTAGCCCTAACAGCATCATCTTCCTTCCTCCCTAAGAAATCAATAGCTCCCATCTTTTTCAAAATCTCTAAGCATGTTTTTTTGTGAAGGAGCTAATGGTAAAGGTGGTACTGGAGTTGGAGAAGGTGGAGGTGGGTTAGTAGCAGTAGTATGTCTAAGTAAGTTCACTATTTATTGTAATAGAGCAAGAGATGCTTTTGCCTACTATTAACAATGCACTTTTGGCTATGGCTACTGTGCAGCTTCACTGGGTTCAGGTACTAATGTATTGCCTGGACCCTATAAAGTTGTAGGTGCAAAACTAGGCACCTCCTTAGCCCCTCATTTGAGTACCTTATTAGCCATATACTTACTATAAAAAGAATAGCCTATTAGCTTTGTACAGCATAACAATTTAAAGGAATTGAAACTTAAACAGTTGTGCTCACGAACTCTACCTAGGAAAATTAAACCAATGCTCTGATAGCACTAAATGTTACACCTCTTACTGGATTTCTGAAGAAACTGAGTAAGCAGTGCCCTTCACACTAGATCACCCATCCTAAAATTGCTTTTTCGATTCATTCATTTAACTTTTAACAAATTCCCAGTATTTGGTTCAGCTTAACTTGAAAACTCATTCTATCTTTTTCTAAGGTCAACTTAAGGCTATGCTAATCTATTTATACCACAAATAGCGATTCATAGACTTCTTAGATTTTCACTTAAATTCAGCAGTATAACGACTGTCTAGGTGACTAACCAAAAATTTAAACCTGTATAAACACTTTTATAAACTCATTTCCACATCCCCTAGACCCTTTTTGTCCCTCAAACATCAACTTAACATCATCAGACTATCAGTTCATCAACACAAGCCTTAGGCCACACTCAAGCAATCATAATTTAGAGCCTCAGGCTCACATACTATAACATCAAATAAGGGAATCCATGCATTCATAAAAGCCGATAACTGACTTATTACATATCAGAGTCTACACTTATATACATATGTATATTACATGTCTTTTATCTACATGAAACCTAGTTCCTACTTAAGTAAATTGAGTGCAAAAGCTATACAATATAAACATTTAAACTTTTTAGTTATTATCCTCTAAACTTTGGCTACATGCTTCATGAGACTGTATCGTTGTTCTGGTTACCTGTGCACCAAAATAGGTACACTGAGTATATAATATATACAATGGTGAACTCAAGCATTTAAATCTTGTCATATGTTTTATTCATGCATATACAAAGTTAACATTGCTTACTCTAGGTTTTTAAGTCAATAATTAAATTATTATGTCAAATGACAAAAATAACCTTGCACCTATACATAGTAATTTATCATTCATTCAAATATTTAAAAATCATGTATTTTATTGATTTAGGCCATTTCCAATAATAATAGTTAGGTAATGGAATCATCAGTCAATAAATGTTATACATGCAAAATTTCCAAAATACCCCTTATTCATGTGCACTGGTTATTTAATCAGTTAATTATACCAAAATCTAAAAAATTCCATAATATTTGCCATTAACAGTGTTGTTTGACATTTATTTTCTTAAATTAATAGGCTTGACAAAATAAATGACACTTCAATACACTAGACCTAGAGGAAAACTAAAATAGTATAGTGATCCATATTTTGGACCCCGACCGCTGCATCGGCCTGATCAAGTCATAGCTCTAAAGGTGCAAATAACATGATGTCATCTATCTAATATAGTAATACAATGGCCTTTTAGGACCTTGGCTACTGTACTGGGCCTATTTGAAGATCAATGATGTCACAATCTAGTCTACCTAATAGATTAGTCTATCCAATAGACTAGAGTAGTGGCCCTATGAGACCTATGCTATTGCATTAGCATAATCAAGTAAATGGCATCAAGTGTGAAAAAGCATATGAGTGTCTATCTAACAGACTAGTATAGTGGCCCCAAAATAGACCTAGACCATTGTACTAGCCTTGCATGAAAATCAAAAAGTGAAGCAACAACTAAAATCCCTAAGTTGACTGGTCAACCCATCCAGTGGGTGTCTAACTAAAGGGCCATTAACCTAAATTTATATTTATTTTTTTGCTAATTACACTTTTATAATATTATTAAGTGAAAAATACATAGATATTATTTTTATCGCACGATCCAATTTTAGCCTGATATGGTATTATTATAATTAGATAGTACCGGGTAAATTTCTAATTCTAATTTTAGATCCTATGTTGAGAAATATTTAAGATATATTATTCTTAGTTTCATCACATATTAAATTTCCATTTAATAGCCATTTACTATCCAGATATTTTTTTGGTTCAGGCAATAGTCAATTCTCGATAGTTATAGGTCATTTCTTCATTTTGCGATAGCCCTTTTTAGGTCCATTTCTTAGCCTTTTTTAGTGTAGTTTTCATCAATAAATTCATGCAATCCATAAGCCTAAAGCCAACATACATTAGGCTAATTAAAAAGCCAAATAATCTGCATACATGCCACTTCATACAATCATATCATAATAAGTCCTTTTAGGCATATTACAAGCCACTTTTCAAGTCATTTCCTAGTTAAGTTCAAATCTCATTTTAGGTCAACATTCAAGTTCATTTCTTAGGACTTTACTTGCCTTTTTAAGATACGCGTCAAACATTCATCATAATGATCGCATCCTGAGGCTCTACGAACAGTGCCATAGGGTCTGAAGAGTGCACTCGGGGTGCCGAGTCACTCGTACGTGGACCAAGGAAGTGGCATAGGTTGTAAAACTTCAAAGGGTTCTAAAATGATGAAAAAGGTAACATAAAAAAATTTAGTAAAACCAGCAATTCATTTCAAGCTATAAAGCTAACCATCGAACCAATAAAAATTTTTCAGGCCGAGACTAGCCAAAGATGTCCCTAAACAGACTCAAAAATAGTGGACCCTAAATCTAGAAAATCATATTGAGTCCAATGGTGAAATAATTTTTGGAATTGGAGGTTGTTTGCAAAATCTGATAATTTTTTAAGTTTGCATGCAAATCAAGGAAATTTGAAAATTGCCTTTTCGATGGAATTTGGTCACAAAAGTTTATGAGCAAGTAGAGGGGAAAATAGGAATTTTAAAATAAATGGTAAAATTTTTAGAGGTTCAAGTGAATTTTTATGAAATTTTGATGTTTCCTAAAAAATCCTTAAAAAATTTTTAGGTTAATGTTGAGGTGTCAAGATAGGGCCCTTAATGATGCCAAGTGGCTTGGCACACTTGTTAGTTGGCAAAGAAGCCATGACAAGTGGATTTCCACTTATCAAAGACTAAAAATCATTTTAGGCATTTTCCCCTTTTTGCCCAAAATTCCACCTCCTTGGTATTTTGGCCATAAGTTTCTTCTTTGATGGCCAAATGAAGTTATTAAGGTGGATAAAAATTCTTTGGGATGTTGGGGATTAGAAGGAAAAAGAATCAATCCAAAAGGAGTTGTGGTTTGGGTGAAAAAATCAACTAAGGGGACAGAATTAGAACAGTCCAGAATTGTGTATATGACGTGAGTTCTTGGCTTTATCTTCCCTATTTCTTAGACTTTTTCTATGATTCTTGATGCCAAATTATAGCTAAGACAAGTGTGTATGTGTGCATAATGCATTAGTGCCTATTGGATGGCAAATCATAGGCCACGATGGAAGCATAAAACTACTGTGGAAGCTAGAATGGAGCAGGCAGAAAGGGTATAGTGGGATTAGCACCTTCAAAGTGTTTTGTAAGTGAATTTATAGCCCTTTCTTCATGGGTTTTTGGGTGCTTAGGTTAGTAACATTTGTGATATGCCACTAGAATGTTTAATTAATGAGTGAATTCTTCTTCAATAGGGTTGAATAAGTGACTACTTAGCATGTTAAGAAGTGTGTTTTGAGATAGCATAATTTCCTTATTGTTTTTGGGTGGATATGAATACTTGTGATGCTTATACATGGGTTGGAATTTAATTTCAATATTTTATGATAGGTTAGAATGAAATTTGTGGCCACTTTGGTCATGAAAAAATGGTGAAATTAGTATGGGAAGTTAGTACCCGAGAGCATTCTTCTTGAGGGAGTACATGGTGGTGGCAAGTAACCTATGGTAAATTATTGAAATTGAGCATGAATGTGGCATGGCATGTGTTCTTGATTAAATTTTTATTTCAAGTGAAAAGGATATGAAATTTTAGTATATTTTCTTTTAGTACCCAAAAGTATGCATTATTAACATGGTTTGTGAGATAGCTTATAAAGAAGTTAGTATATGCCTAACGTTGGTTACAATTTTGGCTTGTAATGATTATGAACTTTAAAGGATAAACACAACATATTAGTATCATAAAGTGCACTTAAAATATGCCTTGACTTGGCTAGAAAATCTTAAACTAAATAATGTATTTAAAGCATTAGAAAATGACCTAAAAGGTGAATTCAAATAAGTTAATAAATTAAACTTTCTTTGTACCTCTGAGAGGCTAGAGTTGAGTGACATTTTAGCCATGGAATTAGCCTAGTTTTAATAGTCATTATTCTTATATTTTAGCCATGGACTTAGTTGAGTATTCATTGGCAATTGTGAATATATTTGGCCATAGATTTAGCCCAGTTATAATTTGCCTCGTGTCCAGTAACATGTTAAATAGAATAGTGAAAACTAAAGTGAAATCAGACATAAAATAGTCCTAGAAAATGAGCTTCTAAAAGTGGTCGAAACGACCTATAATTGTCCAGTGGACCTCTACCTGAACCAAAAATACCATTAGATAGAAAAGTATTAAGTTTTAAAGTGGAAATGTTTAGATAAATTATAACATAAGATATCTTAAATTTTGGCAACATTAGACTTGAAAATTATTTCGAAATTTTACCTGATAGAGCCAAAAAGTGGTTATACCAGTTCGAATAAAATTTTAAAGTATAATATAAAATTTTTATCTTTCTATTTTTAGGAGTTAAATATTATAAGATTAATTTTAGCTAATAAACAAAGTTAAATTGAGCTACTTGGCCCATTAGTTAGACATCCACTGGATGGGTTGACCAGTCAACTGAGGGTTTTGCAGCTGCTAGTTGTTGGTCGCTAGAGAGGTCTACAGACTGATCTCCATTATGTCACCTAGTTCTTGATAGTTACTTGTGGTTGGTGAGGCCCACGGGCTAATCTCCATTATGCCACTCAATTATTTTATTATGTCTGGGGAGGTTACGGTTGATCTCCATTATGGCACACATGCCGGTACAACGATGTAGGTCCAGAATTAGGACCACTGCGCTAGTTATTATCCCTCTAAATCTCGTGTTTTAAAGTGTCATCTTTCTAGTCAAGTCAGATAATTTAATCAAATAAAAAATTAGACTGATTATGAGTAGAAAGATTAAGTATAATGGAATAGTGTTTCCTCAGCTTTGGTAAATTGCCAATAAAGGGCATTTTATTTATTTTGCACAGATGTGTCAGATTAGTCTAAATAACTAATTTAAGTAAATATATATACATAAAAGGCATGAAGACTACTTCAAGACATATAAACACCTTAGAGAGAAAAAGTTAAGCAGATATGAATAATTATTTTAAGAGTAGTAATAAAAACATAATAAAAGGGTATTTTGGTAATTTTCCACTTTTAAGATATAAAAAGCAATTATTCCAAAGTTGCATGCATTAGGCATTAGTCAACACTCTAATTTATTTAATTGAGCCAAAAATGTTATTTCTAGACTAGACAAATAGCTTAGGGGTATTTTAGTAATTTTGCACCCCAGTGAACATGAAAATTATCTAATGAAGTAAAAATTGCATTTTTCACGACATAAGTAAGAACTAAGATTACACCATGATTAAACTACTTCAAATTCACCATTGAGTATCTTGTCTACTCAACGTACCAATTTTGGTATGTAGGTACACTACAGCGGGACCTACCTCGTAAAGCATGACGATAGCAATTTAGAGGCTACAGGTGAAGATTTTTGCTAGATTGATGTACATTTAGATATCTATGTACTTAGTTGGGAAATGGGTAAGAAAATGTATTTGAACTTTAAGAATTTAATGTACTTAAGTGATTGAAACTTACTGATGTTAATTTAATATTTTTATCCTTGTTCCATGATGAATGAATATGTATATATGATGTTAATGTTGGTCTGTGCCTAAGGCTCTATATTGTTGTATAGTTTTGTGTGTGGCTTGAGGCCTGAGTTTACTATGTGCTAAATGATGATGATAAGATGGACTTGGGGGACCAGATGGGCCCAAGTGTTGTGAATAGATTTTAAAAGTGTTTAACAGGCCTATTTAAATTTTGGTATAAGACTCGAGTAGCCATTACACTATTAGATTTCTATGTAATACCTAAGTAAGATTAGATTTCCTCCATAATAACTAAGTGTGATTCTTTCCAAGCTAAATGGACCATAGGAACTGACAGAAGTGGTTCTAGAGTCAAATAGCTTAATTTAGATAGAAGTTGGTAAAAGTTAAATGAATGACCATTGGGGAAATTTTAGGCTACATGACTTGGCAGGAACTACGCCACTTATTGGATTTCTTTAGGAATCCAGTAGGGGCTTTCACATTTAGTGGTATCAGAGCAAAGGTTTAATGTTTTTGGTAAAGTACATGGATATCAAAGGGTTAAGTTTTAATTCCTCTGAACTGATACACTATTCGAGGCTAAGAAAAGAAAGTCTTTTGTATTACAGAAATGACCGGTCTAATTACTCGAAAGAGGGCTATGGAATCAAGTGGTTTGATAAACTATAGTATACAAAGTGTAGGTGCTATATCAGTATCTAAACCCAGTTATGCTGCTTAGCAGCTAGAGTCAGGAGTGACTGATTGATAATAGGTAGAAAGAACCCTATCCTGGTACAGTGAAAGGTATTACATTGAAGGGTCTTATCAAACTTTTAAAGCAGATTAAGAAAATTATTTTCAATGACACATATACAGAATATAAGAGATCCCTTATAAGACTCAAATGTAGAACTAAGGATACAGACAGTTAGGCCTTAGAAAGAGGGAGTTGACAGTGTCAGTGTTAATTGCATAAGACAAAAGGAAATAGTACCAGTAAGAAGAGACCTCTTTTAGAGAAAGAAGCAGAACACTGTGGGATAACCCAGTGCAGTACTAGATTAGCACGATAAGAAAAGAGAGTCAATTACATATATAGTTTCAGTCTAGGTCCTAGTACTAGAGAGGGTACCAAAAGTAGACTAACCATGTGTGGTTGTTGTTAGAAAAGGCAATAGGAACAGTGTAGAGGTGGCAAGTAAGAAGAATATCTCCAATATGGTAAAGGAAACCACCATAAAAAGAGTGTCCTTAGGGATAGATAGAGGGAGCTTAGGCACAGATATCTAATGTTACACCCTAGAGTATGGGTTAGAAATAGACTACAGGAGAGTAGTCTAGTGTTAGTCAGGGTACTAAAGTTGAGGTATGTTTTTCAGCTAGATAGTGCATAGGGAGATTGAAAAATGGCTATCACACCAAACAGTAAAATTGGAATTTTATTTACTTATCTAATATTTTAATCTTAGCCCTGATAAATCTTGATTTAATGCCCCTATGAGCAGGTATTTCTAGTACAAAAAAGGCAAGTAGGGCCTAAGTTAGTGAGACAAGCATTGAAGCTAATAGCCTTATGGGGTAGTGTATAATTATGAAAGGAGTATAAAAAATGCCTTAAGTGATTTATGAGCATAGATTGTTGTGGGTTTTGACTAAGTTGTACTTTCTTTTATAGAGGTATTTCTAAGATGGATTGATTTATTAAGTGTTAGATTATGATTGAGGATAACTACAGAAAGTTGACCCCTCAGACTATATGAAGATTATTAGAGACAGTGAATGGTGAGAGAAATCTCTTAAATAAATTATTATTGTTACCAAAATATAATAACTCCTATGGGAGGAGAGAGGCATGTTTAGCCTAAAGTACTAATTAAACTAATTTCATTCTAATATATTTGGCCTATGGTACTTATCAGACTAATTTAATTCTGATCTAGCATAATTGTTAGTTAAGGTTCAGCCCTCTAATATATTTTTACTGAGCTGCTAGGGTTATTATTTTGGAAAAAAATTTTGGATTTTGAAGTAGAGCATTCTTAGTATTGCTCTAAAGTTTATTATTCATTAAAGAAGGGCATCTGTTAAAATAAAAGTACTGAGAGTATAGCTATGAAAGCTAGGTGATAAGGGTTATTAGACTCATTATAAGTTTTCAGTGAGTGTCCAAGTTGTATATGAGAAAGAAAGATAGATCACTCAGGTTGTGCATTGCTTTAAAGGTACTTGCACAGAGTGATTGTGTATGAACAACATCCTTTATTATGGTGGATGATCTTCTTAATCCTAGAGAGAGGCTAGTCTTCTTTCTTTTAAAGTTGATATGAGAACTAGAAATTATCAACTAAAGATTTATAAAAGCTGATATTACTAAGATTGCTTTTAAGACCCAGTGAGGACATTGTAAGCCTTTGGTAATGTCATCGAACATATTAATACCTTAGAAATTTTATAAATTGCAATTAATAAAGTTTAATTTTATGTAGACATTAGTAATAATACTCTAAGATGGTCTTGGGGTGGATTCAAGGAACTAAGAAGAATACGAACATCATTAGAGGGTTATGGTATGGACCCTAGAAGAAGGTGGTCAAGTGTATGCTCAACTCAATAAGTGTAAAGTGGCAAATGAAGTTTTTCTTTAGACCACCTAGTTTTAGTGGAGAAAGTTAGAATTGGCCCTAGTAAAGGCAAGGTAGTGTTGAAATTGAAACCCTCTAGGAATGTGACCAAGATGAGAAAATTTTTGGGCCTTAGTTGAGCTTATAGAGGGCATAAGAGGACCTTCACTATTGTTACTCCAACAATTGGACTAATAAAAAATGAGATAAGAATGGTGTGGGATAAGCACTATCAAGACTATTTTTGCTAAGTTGAAATAAAGGTTGATAGAGGTTCCTATCTTGATTCAACTTAAACAAGGTGAGGACTTGGTTATGTGCAAGGATGTTGCACCAAAGGGTTTGTTAGATATTTGTGTGAGATGAAAAGGTAGTGGCTTATGTTATGAGATAGACAAAGCCATAAGGAGAGGGTTATCTTACCCCCAATTTAGGGCTAGTTACCATAGTGGTTTTGTTGAAATAAATGATGGCATTATAAGTATAAAAAGAATGATGTATAAGTACAGATTAATGGAGTTGAAATACTCCTCACTTAAGAAAAGGGACTTCAAATGGAGAAGATGGATAAAGAGATTTACTACCAACCAGTAAGAGTTAAGGTGTTAATAGATGCAAAGTATAAGGAAATTTATAGTGATCTCGAGAGATTATAAATGTCAGGTTACCAGTTATTTCAGAAGAAGCACTAGTGGTTGAATTACAAAACAAGTCAAGTTTTAAACAACAAATTGAAAATATTCAGATGAGAGACAAGTAGATGGTTCAGATAATTTATAAAGCTAAAGAGGGGAAGACCCCAGGGTCTCAGTTAATAGGAAGTGAGTAGTAGACTCATTAAAATAGATCGTGTACATTTTTTTATAGAGGATGTGGGATGTAGATGTTTCAAGAAATCCATGAATCTTTTCATTCTAGGTATTCTACAAGGAAAAATTTAAGTTAGGAATTATATTCCTTAAAGGCTTGGTATGGCAAGGAATATGGTCGGGGTATGATACCTAGTATTTGATATGCCAGTAGGTAAAAGCTAGGCATCAAAATCCATCTAAATTACTGTAACCTACAGCTATATCAAAGTGAGAATAAGAAAAGCTAATGTTAAGTTGTGATAAGTTCACTATTGTGCAAGGAAAATGTAATGGTGCGTAGATAGCTATTGATAGATAGTTAAGAAAGTTTTAGTTACTCGGTTAGGATGTGTTAGATTATAACAAATTGGCTAGACTATATGGTGATAAGCCCATCAGATTTTATGTTATGCTAGAGACTATCATTTGGAAAGGGATTTTATTTTACTATCAGGTTATGTCAGGAGCTTTAAGTAGTTTTAGGCATCAGACTAGCTCATCACCTAGTTTGTCATCCTCAGTCTGATGGACAGCTAGAGAGGGTGATACAGATATCTGATCATATGTTATAAGGCAATATTAGTAAGCTTATGGGCTTTTGATTCATGTATATGCATATATTCTTAGCAAGGATTGCCTATGCTAGTAGTGGTCAGTTCAGTTGGGAAATAGGCCCTCATGAGGCATTGTATGATAGACAATACAGGACCTTTCATGTTGAAGTGAGATTTGAGATAGAAAGTCTTTAGAGTAGACTTGATTAAAGAGGTTAAAGAAAAGTGAAATGAATAAGAAAAAGGCTATAAATAGGTACAGAGGTTCGAGAAGAAGGTAAGTAACTTCCAGGTTATCGGACCATACGAGGGTACTAATAAAGTCAGGACCTCTAGCACATAGGCTTGTATTACCACTTGAGTTACAATAAACACAGTGTTTTTTGTTTTATATGCATGGGGTATAGATTTAACCAGTTACATAGAATCTAGATGATAGCTATCGGAGTATAGCTGGATAGTAGTTATAACTAGCAAATAGTGTAAGTTATAGCTAGTGAACTAAGGTAGTTGCAAAAATGAGTTCATACCACTGTTACAGTGATATAGAGGTATAAGTGTATAGAGGAAGTTACTTGAGAGCTACACGAGCAAATAGAGCTTAGTATTTTACTCTAATTGCTTTAAGTAATTTTGAGGGTGAAATTTATTAAGAGGGGAAAAAATGGAACGCCCGTGTCTCGAGGCTCTATGAACAGTGCAATAAGGTTTGACGAGTGCACCTGTGGTGCCGAGTCACTTGCATGTGGACCAAGGCAGTGGCATAGGTAGTAAAACATCAAGCGTCTTTGAAATGATGAAAAAGGCAAAATAAAAAAAAAATTAACAAAACCAACAATTCATTTCTGGCTGTAAGCTACCCATCAGGCCAATAAAAATTTTTTAGGCTAGGACTTACCTGAGATGTGCCCGAATGGACTCAAAAATAGTAGACCCTAAAGCTAGAAAATCATACTGAGTCCAATGGTGAAATAATTTTTGCAATCAAAGGTCATTTGCAAAATTGCCAAATTTTTTTGGTTGGCATGCAAATTAAAGTAGTCTGAAAACTACTTTATTAGTGCAATTGGGTCATGAAAATTTATAAGCAAGTAGAGGGGATAAAAATAAGAATTTTAAAATAAACGATGTAATTTTTAGAGGTTTGAATGACTTGTTATGAATTTTCAAATTTTCTCAAAAAAACTGAGATGCTTTGGGAATTTTCAGGACAATGTCGAGGTGTCAAGATGAGGCCTACAATGATGCCAAGTGGCATATCGCACTTGAAAATTAGCAAGGAAGCCTTGACAAGTAGATTTCCATTTGTCAAAGACCAAAACTCATTTTAGGCATTTCCCCTTTCTACCTAGAATTCTAAATGCCACCTCCTCAGTATTTTGGCCATAACTTTCTTTTTTAATGGTTAAATGAAGTGATTCTAGTTGCTAAAAATTCTTCAAATGTTACGGATCAGTGAAAAAAAGAATGAGGCCAAAAAAAGTTTTGGTTTGGGAGAAAATAATCAACCAAATGGATAGACTCAAAACTATCTAAAACTATGTATGTGAGGTGAGTTTGTGGCTGTATCTACCCCATTTCTTAAACTTTTTTAGTGATTCTTAAAGCCAAATTTTAGCTAAGACATGCATGTATGTGTGTGTGATGCATTGATGGCTATTGCATGGCAAATAATAGGTCATAAAGGATGCACAAAACTACTATAGAAGCTAGAATGAAGCAGGCAACAAGGGTATGGTGGGATTGGCACCTTCAAAATATGTTGTAAGTGAATTTACAACCCTTTCTTCATAGGTTTTTAGGTGCCTAGGTTAGTAACCTTTGTGATATGCTACAGGAATGTTGAATTAATGAGTGAATTCTTCTTAAGTAGTGATGAACAACTAACTACTTAGCATGTTAGGAAGTGTGTTTTGTGATAACTTAATTTCCTTACTTTTTTAGGTGGATATGAATGCTTGTGATGCTTATACATGGGCTAGAATTTAATTTCAGTATTGTACGATAGGTTAGAATGAAATTTGTGGCCACTTTAGTTGTGAAAAGATGGTGAAATTGGCATGGGAAGTTAGTACCCGAGAGCATTCTTCTTGAGGGAGTACATGGTGGTTACAAGTAACCTATGGTAAATTATTGAAATTGTGTATAAATATGGCATGGCATGTTTTTTTGATTAAATTGTCATGTCAAGTGAAAAGGATATAAAATTTGAGTGCATTTTCTTTTAGTACCCGAAAGTATGCATTAGTGACATGGTTTATTTGATAGCTTATAAAGAAGTTAGTATATGCCTAATGTTGGTTTTGATTTTAGCCTCTGATGATCATGAACTTTGACGGATGAACAAAACATATTAGTATAACAAAGTACACTTAAAATATGTCTTAACATGGCTAGAAAATCTTAGACCAAATAATGTATTTAAAGCTTTAGAAAATGACCTTAAAGGTGACTTCAAATAAGTTAATAAATGGAACTTTACTTATGCCTCTAAGAGGCCAAAGTTAAGTCACATTTTGGCTGTGGAATTGGCCCAGTTTTAGTAGCAATTGTGCTTATATTTTGGCAATAGACTTCGCCCAGTATTCATTGGCAATTATGCCTATATTTTAGCCATAGATTTGGCCCAATTATAATTGGCCTCATGCCTAATAACATGTTAAATAGAACAGTGAAAACTAAAGTGAAATTAGACTTAAAACAATCCAAAAAACTAACTTCCAAAAGTGGTCAAAATAACCTATAACTATCCAGTAGACCTCTACCTGAACCAAAAATACCATTGGATCGGAAAGTATTAAGTTTTATAGCGGAAATGTCCTAATATATTATAACATAAGAAACTTTAAATTTTGGCAACAGCATACTTGAAAATTAATTCTGAATTTTACTTGGTAGAGCCAAAAAGTGGCTATGCTAGTTCGAATTAAATTTTATAGTATAAGATAAAATTTTTATCTATCTATTTTTGGGACTTAAATATTACAAGACTAATTTTAGCTAATAAATAAAGTTAAATTGAGCTACTTGGCCCATTGGTTAGACACCCACTAGACGGGTTGATCGGCCAACTTAAGGTTTTGCAGTTGCTAGTTATTGGTGGTTAGAGAGGTCTACAAACTGATCTCTATTATGTCACCTAGTGATTTCAGATATTCATTGGTGGCTAGAGAAGTCCAAGGACTGATCTCTATTATGTCACCTAGTTTTTGATAGTTATTTGTGGTTGGGGAAGCCCACAGGCTGATCTCTATTATGCCACTTAGTTATTTTATTGTGTCTAGGGATGCTACGACTGATCTCCTTTATAGCACACATGCTGGTGTAGTGGCGTAGGTCTAAGATGAGGACCACTACACTAGTTATTATCCCTATAGATCCAGTGTTTTAAAGTGTCTTTTTTCTCGTCGAGCTAGAGGATTTAATAAAATAAAGAATCAGACTGATTATGAAAAGAAAGATTAATTATAATGGAACTATGTTTCCTCAGCTTTGATAAATTGCCAATAAAGGGCATTTTAGTCATTTTGCACTGATGTGCCAGATTAGTCTAAATAACTAATTTAAGTAAATATACATATATAGAAGGTAAGAAGAGTACTTTAAGACATATAAACACCTTAGAGAGATAAAGTCAAGCAGATATGAATAATTATTTCAAGAGAAGTAATAAAAACACAATAAAAGGGTATTTTGGTAATTTTCCACTTTTAAGACATAATAAGCAATTCTTCTAAAGTTGCATGAATTAAGCATTAGTCCTCACTCTAATTAATTTATTTAAGCCAAAAATGTTATTTCTAGACCAGAAAATTTCCTTAGGTGTATTTTAGTAATTTGGCACCCTGGTGAATATTTAAATTATTTAATGAAGTAAAAATTATACTTTTAACTGCATAAGTAAGCTAATAAGATTACACCATGATTAAGCTACTTCAATTCACCACTAAGTATCTCGTATACTTAGCTTACCCATTTTGGTGTATAGGTACACTATAGTAAGACCTGGCTAGTAAAGCATGGCGACAGTGGTTTAGAGGCTACAAGTGAAGATTTTAGTTGGATTGATGTACATTTAGATATCCATGTACTTAGGTGGGAAGTGGGAAATGGGCAGGAAAATGTGTTTGAACTTTAAGAATTTAATATATTTAAGTGATTGAGAGTTACTGATGTAAATTTAATATTTCTATGCATGTTCCATGATAAATGAATATGTATGTATGATGTTAATGTTGGTTTGAGCCTAAGGCTCTACATTGTTATATAGTATTATTTTTGCCCTGAGGCCTGAGTTTGCTATGTGATAGATGATAATGATAGGATGGAATTGGGGGACCAGATAGGTTCAGGTGTTATGAATAGATTTTAGAAGTGTTTAACAGGCTTGTTTAAATTTTTGGATAGGACCCAGGTAGCTATTATACTGCCGGATTTCTAGGTAATGCCTGAGAAAGATTAGATTTCCTTTATAATGACTAAGTGTGATTCTTTCCAACCTAAATAGACTATAAGAACTGACAGAAGTGGTTCTGGAGTTAAATAGCTTGATTTAGATAGAAGTTGGTAAAAGTTAAATGAATGACTGTTAGGGGAATTTTAGGATAGGTAACTTGGTAGGAAGTGCGCCACTTATTAGATTTCTTTAGGAATCTAATTGGGGGTGTAACATTTAGAGGTAAAAGAGCAAAGGTCAATGTTCCTTGGTAAAGTACATGGATATCAAAGGGTTAAGTTTTAATTCCTCTGAACTAATACACTATCTGAGGCTAAGAAAAGAAAGTCTTTTGTATTACAGAAATGACCAGTCTAGTTACCTGAAGGAGGGCTATGGAATCAAGTGGTTTGATAACTATAGTATACATAGTGTAGGTCCTATATTAGTATCTGAACCCAGTTATATTTCTTAACAGCTAGAGTCAAGAGTGACTAACTAATAATAGGTAGGAGGAACCCTGTCCTGGTAGAGTGAAAGGTATTACATGAAAGGGTCTTATCAAACTTTTAAAGCATGTTAAGAAAATTATTGTCAATGACACATATATAGAATATACAAGATCCTTTATAAGACTAAAATGTAGAACTAGGGATATAGATAGTTAGGCCTCAAAAAGAGGGTGTTAGTAGTGTTAGTGTTAGTGTTAATTACATAAGATAGAAGGAAATGGTACCAGTAAGGAGAGACCTCATTTAGAGAAAGAGGCAGAGCACTGTGGGATAGCCCAGTGTAGTACTAGATTGGCAAGATAAGAAAAGAGAGTTAGTTACATGCATAATTTCAATCTAGGTCCTAGTACTAGAGAGGGTACCAAAAGTGGACTAACCATGTGTGGTTGTTATTAGAAAAGGCACCAGGAATAGTGCAAAGGAGGTAAGTAAGAAGAATATCTCCAATGTGTTAATAAAAGCCACCATAAAAAGAGTGACCTTAAGATAGATAGAGGATGCTTAGGCACAGATATCTAATGTTACACCCCAAAGTAGGGGTCAGAAATAGACTAAAGGAGAGTAGTCCAGTGTTAGTCAGGGTACTAAAGTTGAGGTTTGTGCTTCAGCTTGGTAGTGTATTGGGAGATTGAAAAAGAGGCTATCACACCAAATGGTAAGACTGTAATTTTATTTATTTATCTAATATTTCAGTCTTAGCCCTAATAAATCCTTATTTAATGCCTCTATGAGTAGGTATTGCTAATATAAAATAGCCAAGTAGGGCCTGAGTCAGTGAGATAAGCATTAAAGCTAATAGCCCTATGGGGTAGTGTATAATTATGAAAGGAGTATCAAAAATGCCTTTGGTGATTTATAGGCATAAATTGTTATGGGTTTGACTAAGTTGTACTTCCTTGTATAGAGGTGTTTCTAAGATGGATTGATTTATTAAGTGTTAGATTATCATTAAGGGTAACTACAGAAAGTTAACCCCTCAGACTGTACAAAGATTGTTAGAGATAGTGAATGGTGAGAGAAATCTCCAAAATAAATTATTATTATTACCAAAATATAATAACTCTTATAGGAGGAGAGAGGCATGTTTAGCCTAAGGTACTGATCAAACTAATATAATTCTTATCTGGCATAATTGTTAATTAAGGTTTAGCCCTCTAATATATTCTTACTGAGCTACTAGGGTTATTATTTTGGAAAAAATATTTGGATTCTGAAGTGGAGCTTTCTTGGTATTACTCCAAAGTTTATTATTCTTTAAAGAAGGGCATCAATTGAAATAAAAAGTACTAAAAGTATAGCTACAAGAGCTAGGTGATAAGGGTTATTAGACTCAATATAAGTTTTTAGTAAGTGTCCAAGCTGTATATGAGAAAGAAAGATAGATCACTCGAGTTGTGCATTACCTTAAAGGTACTTGCATAGGGTGATTATGTAGGATTAGTATCC
>CANXYI010868379.1:0-11259 GCA_948208565.1 Hura crepitans
GTTTGCAACAACTTGATGAGGTGAGCAGAAGAAAAGGAATATGCAAAATGGATAATTCTAATGATTTTTCACTGCAAATTTTCTATTATCTATGCCATATCAAAACTTTCAATCACCATTTCTAGTTTAGTTTTACACAAAAACTTTTAAATTCCACTATGTTTAACTCATAAAATGTAATGCCTAAAAATCTTAGTGTTATGAATAATACTCTTGGGATGTGAAGATTGCTTCTGAAGACCTGGATCACACTAATCCTACTCTATGGAAGTATTAATCATAATATAATTTTAGGTAAAGTTTGGAGTTCAAATAAAGTTACTTAAATGGTTAAAAATGACAATATTTTATGACAGTGTTATATAAATAATGACTTAATTTTAGCTCAATCATAAAATATTCAATTTTTTCTTAGAAAATTTCTAGATCAATACGACCTAATACTTAAATATTCTAAATAGTACATTACATTGGAATTGGAATTTTTTAAATATCGGGAAGTATTTTTACTAAAGTCATGTGAAAATTTAAGTATGATTTTAATTTCAAATTATCTCAATTTTTTAGCATGGCTTTTTTAGAATTGATGAGTCTTAATGGCATGATTTTATATGACATTTTATGTGTTGATTGAGCGTTAAATTAGAGGATGAAATAATTAAATGAGGTTTATGTAAAAGGGAAAATATTGTCACAATTGGATTAAAACTTGGACAGATCTTGACAATTGACTAATTTGATCATGGCAAAGGTAAAATAAATGGCTTAAAATTGGTTAAAAAGGGAATAGTTGGTAGCCAACTCCTCCTCCTTTTCCTTTAAAAGCTAGCACTATTAGAGACCCTCTTCTAAACTTTTTTTCTTCTTTCATCCGCTAATCCACTATCAATCCTCTACTTTCAAGCCATTATATAAATCGTCTATCACCCCTAGAGCTTTATTGAAGCATGAAATCTAGAAGATTATGGTGGAATTGTAAGATTGAATAAGGGAGTGAATAGTAACTAATTTTTGATCGAGTAACATTGTTTGGGTTTTAACATTTTTCCTATGATCTATAGCTTCCTAAGAAGATATATTTATGGTAAGATTTGATTTTGTAAGGATATTAGATTTATTGTTAATTTTTCTTATTTTATGCCTACTATGTGTGTAAAGAAAGAATGAAATAGTAGAGCAAAGGAAAAAGAGAAGGCTTGAGCAAGCATTTATGGTGTATTTTGAACCGTTATTAAGTGTATTCAAGTTACATATGTATTTCATTATGATGTTGGCATATAAAGTGTGTGTGTGTTGATATGTGTATCTTGCTTGTTAGTGTAAATTGGTGGAATTGTATATTGGTTATGATGTTAGATCGTGAATAATTGCAAAAATGTATAACTTGATGATGTTTTAAGTGCTTGAGTTTTTTTTTATCATATGTGGCTGAATGCTTCTGGGTTAAGGATGTGTATGATTATGGCTCATAATGTAACTAAACGGTTTATGTTGTTGGTGAAAAAGATAATAGTGTAAAATGTAACTTGTGCCATGTATATATATGTTAATTCATAATATTTTGAGACGGCTAAAACCTTTATTAAGCCTTGACTAGATGTTTTTGGCTCATGAAATGGCCTAATAAGGATAGATGAACCTTAAATGGTATCTGAGTAATTTAGTAAGATTAAATTTTAGGAATGGTAATTGTCATATTTGTTATATTTAGTACTTTATGTGAATTTGATAAATGCATGTGATATATTGATAAATATGGATAAATTAAGTTAAAAAATTTATTTAATGACTATTTAGGTAGCTAAGTTCCCTTTATTGTAATGAGTAAGAAGAATGTTATTACATATGATTGATATATACTTGGGCCTATTCTTATGAATGGCATAATGATATAAGCAAGACTTTCATGTGTATAATTATTTTGTGTTATGCATAATCATGTTATGATGTAAATTCTATTTGATTAATATTTTTACATGATTTACATGTGGGCATACATATGTTTAATTGAATACACCACTAAGCATTTACTTAGCACATCATTTTTATTTGTGATGCATAGGTTAATGAAATCAAATTAGAGTTAAACCCTCAATAATAGCAAGTTCATTAAGAGATCATTGTTTTGATATTTTACTTTCTTTTTTTTATAATTAGAGATGTACTCATATAGTGGCACTCTAGTGTAATTGAGGGATTGGGCTTAATCTTTGTTGTAAATGCTTTTATAACTTGCTAATAGTGTATAATAACTTGTTACATAAGTATTTTTGTTAGTGCTTGACTTGTATGATGTCTCTTTCTTATGTATGCTTGAAAAATATTGAGTTGGAGTTAGTTGAGTTGAGTTAGAGTGTTATATGGACCCAAAAGAAAATAAGTTATGTTGAGATATATCAAAAGTGTTATAAACACCTGGAATTTAGGCTTATGATGATAATCAGAGACATGCTCAAGAAATAAGACAAGATACATGGAATCTAAGTCCATATAGACTAACTTAGTGTAAGTCCACCTGGGCTTGAGCCACAAGGTCCATTTTGAATAACTAAGATCCAGACTAGAACAGTAGGCCCACAACCCAAGGTCTACTCTGATATGGCAAAGCCCATGTCTATTTGAACTTAAAGAGATTAAGCCCATAACAGTTGAGCCTAAACCCTAAGATTTACCTAGACTATAGTAGATGTAGCCCAAAACTTATAAACTAGTGGGAGAACCCATAATTTAGGTATGCACGGACTAAGTAACCCAAGTCTACATGTACTTGCCAATAAAAAGCTTCTAAAAGTGGGAGTTTCCTATACGGACTCTGTCTCCTAATCATAAAAGGATTCTACCTCTTCTAGATGGGAGACCCATCCCCTAAACCTATAAATACCCCTTAGGTATAAGAAATGGGATGCAATTTGAAAGCTAAAACCCCTATAATTTCAAGAGTCCAAGGGAGGACTCTAACACTAGATTCACACTTCTAGACTTTCAGCCTACACTAAAAACACACTTTTTTCTAAAACCTTATATCTTGTGTTATTGCTTAAAAGCTCATTCACAAGGTAAGATCTCAAGCCTCATATTGTACATATAATATACATTCATAATATTCATATGGACCCATTATATCCTATGAGTGGTCATAAATGAGGTGAATATATGTAATCTCCATATTGATAATAGGAGTACGTCGGTGTTTTAAACTATTTTTTATTTATAATTAACGACTAGCATGTTGTGATTATTCTATTATCTTAATCCTAATTGCACGGATCTATCTTAAGGCATATTTATGTCAACATAGACTAAATATATTGATATGTATATGACTTGACATCTATGCAAACAATGGCATAATATTACTTTGCTTGGCTCTTACATATTTGTATTGTATGTACCATATTGACATATTTAAATGTTGTTAAATCATGTGATTATAGTATTAATAGCATTGCTATAATGGAACTAATATGTGATCCATATAGACTCCCTTTCATGAGTAATATAGTCTATACAGATAATCTTGCTTTATGTATATTTACTCTACCTTGTAGTCCACATGGACTCCCTTTCACAAGGATTGTAATCCTTACAGATAATCATGCTTTAGGTGTGTTTGTTATGTTTTGTAGTCTATAAGGACTCCCTCTCATGAGGACAATTGTTTGTAAAGACATTTATTTGCAATCCCAGTCCTTGTAAATATATGTATATGTTTATGTGCTTTATATTATTAATAAATATGTAGGTTTCGTCAGTGATTATTATTTTAAGCAAGCATTATGGTCCATTTATATTTATGCCAAATAAATTATTGCATGTATATCCCCTCTTTAGGTCCTCATAAACTATTGTTTATTTTTTCTAACCTATTTTTTGAGTTGTTTGCAAGTGACTATTCAAGCTGAATAGAAAGTCTAGACAAACATAGCCATCACTACATATAGTGTTCTATATAGATATATACCAGAGCCATATTGAGTCTGTATGGATGTGAAGACAGGACCAATTATATGTCTTATGTTATCTAATTTGGTTTTGTACCCTTTTAATTATCTTGATTATTTGGGTTGTAATAGGTACTTTAATAACTTGTTTTATATGCCAAAAGCATAAAACATCACATCAATGGTTCTCTAGATAATTAATTGGCTTTTCCATAATAAAATGGTTTTGAGTTTTCTTTAATAAAAGGCACATAAAAATGTATTTTAACAAAGGCTAATCTCCTAGAGATAGGAGTAGGGCAAATACCATTAATTCCTATGGAATTACAGGTAATTGTCTGGTCAAACAACAATAGGCCAATTTTTGGATGTCAATACACACTTATGCTTATTATATATTCTGAATGCTATAATTTATTTCTCTAAGTGCAAAGGTGACATGAATGCTTTAATTAAAATGCTTGCTTGCATGATATGAGATTAATAAACATTAGAATATAAAAGAAGGCATATTATTAGGGCATAAATAAAATCTGATTTCAAATCCTTTTTGGGAAAATGATTAGTGGTCTAGGTGTAGAGCCAGATGGAGACTCCAAACACAAATAACTTTCATCCCCAGTAAAATACAATAAAATCTATAATGGTGACTCTACTAGGGACTGAGAATTGAATCCAAAAGTATCCAAATAATATGCCTTCTAATATTATAATTTTTATTAATATTATGCATTTCATTTTATATAAAATGTGTTCCTTTTTACCTTTAATAGTTTTGTAAACCATAAACTTATTTTCATTGAAGAATGGGAGATTGCTAGTATATCCATTACTCGTAAGCCTTTCACCTTTAGGCATATGAAATGGTGAACTAATCAGTCACTATTATCCTTGATTAGAAAGACTTATTAGGAGGAGCACCCTTTTGTGAGAACTATAAAGCAGCTTCAGACCAAACCATGAAGCCCAGATAGTCAAACATAGCAACTTCCCCTAAGTTGCATGACCTTAAGTGTTTTGTGATTGCATTATGATTGCTATGCAAGCCTATTACATTTAACCTTATTTGAAGTGAGGCCAAGCCTATTATTCCTTTTTATTTGGAATTAACACAGCCTAATTTCACCTGAAACAAGATTTAAATGTAATGGGCCATTATACTTGTATGTGCTTTAAATATGAGAGGTCATTCGATCTAATTAGGCCCATAACTGAACTTGTGCCTCCTCTGATGATGCTTAAGTAGGCCTACCTAGGAAGAATTGCTAATTCCAAATGTGTGGGAGTAATAAGGTTGGAAGGCTTACTACATGTGTTTGTTTTTGTACACCTAACATGTATCTTTTGTTGTATTTACTCATATGTATAACATTATATTGCACCTATTACATGACATAAACTTTTTATCTTTCTTATGCACCATATGTATCTTGTAAACTTTTACATTTTCATCTTAGTATTCATGTATTGTAAACATAGTTCATGTAAACTTATGTACACTTTTTACTAGCTCATGACATGCTAACCATGTATCAATGGCTTCCATCTTGTAAAAACTCATGCATCTTGTAGCCTTATTCATATCATGTGTCCATATACACGTGTGCATCACATTTACATTATTCATGCATAAGGTACAAGTTACATACCTTATATTATCTTAGATAATTCATGCACTATCACTAACCCTTTGTTTTGTAGCCACCATTGATCTATCTAACAAAAGGAACTATCATGGCTGGAGATGAAATAGTAATGAAGAACATGCTAAATGGGATCCTTCAAGACATGGAGAAAATGATGATGGAAACCATGAATAATGCACTGCTAAGTATGTATGCCCAGTAAGATTGTGACATTCCCTATTGGATTCTTGAAGAAACCTGACAAGTGATGGACTTCCTAATAGATCACCTAACATTGGATTGCTCTAAGAGAAAACTTCTTAACACTTATGGACTATTCTAAAACTCTATCAAATATTGCTTAGATGTCTAGTTTAATCCTTAATCACATTCATACATGGTCCGATAGACTTAGACAAAGCATATACCGACACTTTATTGGTCATAGAAAATTAGGCAGCATAATAACTACCCGGGTGATATACCAAAATTTTTTTCACTTGTTAGAAACACTTCTATAAGCAATCAATCCATAACCTCTATCTAGACCTTTTTAGTCCCCCAGTTAATCATCAACAAACATCAAACACATATTAGCATTAGACACATAGGGCCTCAAGCCCACAGTTATCAAACCATACATAAACTAAGCAAACACCACACTTGCTTATATACATCACATTTAGGTTATTAATACAGACATAGAAGCTTCTAAGCATGTTAACCCAAACCTATAGGATATTACATGAGTGCCACCACTAGGAATAGAAATAACTTCCTTTACCCTTCAACTCTTGTATAGCTACACTGCATGATCACCATGGCTAGCTTGCTTATCCTTGTTACCTGTGCAACACAACATAGGTACATTGAGTATAAAACTCAATAAGTAAATCTAAACCATTTAAAACATGTATTAACATGCACATGCTAATAAAAATAATAGTCTAAGTGCAGTGTGTGAGAAACATGCCAGATGATTGATGTCATACATATAACATGTCGTATTTCTTTAAAATTACCAAAATGCTTCTGTGTTATATTTATTAAAAATTCACTGCCAAAAAATACAATAAATTAATTTGAATTAACATTTTCAACTATTTTAAGTCCATTTCATATGCCTAACTAGATAGATGACACTTATAGATACTAGACCAAAAGGGAACTGAAAAATGTGCAGTGGCCCATATTTTGAACCCTGACCATTGCATCGGCCTGATATAGCCTATAGGGATTAGTTTATAAGAACCTCCCAAAGGGCAAATATACTAAGTAACTGTGCATAGGGATTAGTCCATAGGCCTTTCAAATGCACTGGTCTTGTTAAATATTTGCTCTAGGTTTGTCTAGTAGACTAGTGTAGTGGTCCCTCTAGGGACCTTTGCCACTGCACCAACATAGTTTGATATCCAATCAATAAAAAAGAGTGTCTACCCTATAGACTAGTATAGTGGCTCAATTATGAACCTCGGCTGCTGCACCAACCTAGTTTGATAATAGATAATTTAGCAGCTACTACTCCATAAGTTGACCGATCAATCCATCCAGTGGGTGTCTAACTAATGGGCCATCTAACTTCATTTTAAGTTAATTTTTTACTAATCATCTTTTTATAATATTATAAATTTAAAAATAGATAGATAAAATTTTTATCAAAAAGTTGATTTTTGATTTGGATAGTTACAGGTCATTTTTAGGCTGACCTAAGTTAGGCTTTTAATTAAATCAAATAATGGCCCAAAACTGCTTCCTTCTTATGCTTATGCATTGGGCCCAAAATAGGATTTTTGGGCCAACTCTTGGGTCCAAGCCCAATGCATCCTTTTTCTCTTATTTTATTTATTCTAATAAAAGATAATGCCATCTAATAATCTATAATTTCACTTAGCTCCCATATTCTATAAGTGTGTGACCCTATGGGCTTCTGAAGCACGTTGGTAGCATACAGTGAATTAGAGTCCTAATTGGACTAAGACTATGTGATTTAATCTCATTAAATCATTGTTAATTCTCAATTAATAAATTCACTTAAGTAAAAGTCAAGAGAGGCATCTAGCCATGCATCGTGACTACCCAAGTGTTAGAAGGTCAATGGTTTGACCATTTTACCTTTCTATATACAGTTGTCGTGCAATCAACTCCTTTCATTGCACTTATCCCATCCAAGTTTAAGTATGGACTTTTGTTAACTCAATGCTTAATTAATTATGTCTAATTAAGTTCTAAATATGTTGATTCTAATATTTATATCTTTATTCCCAAAATGCCATTGTGAATCTAATTCACTTTGCATTTTACTCTGGCCAGAGATTTCTGAATAAAGACATTCTATTAGAACTATAAGATAAACTCCCCACTATAATTTGGGGTGGTGAATTCTTTATTGATCACTTAACTACCTTCAAGTATCTCATGATATACCCAACCTCTTAGCTATGTGTACCTCATGGTGAAATAAAAGCACTAGAGTTGAAGTATAGCATTTGATATTTAAGATACCTTAATGATCTTAAGTCCAAGGATACTTGTACCACTGATATGATGAGATTTTTCCACTAACATAGATTGTGTATCCATGTGAATATCTCCAGATAGGTCTCCAATGTACTTATTTCTCAAACAAGCATCCACATGTTATCTCTAAGCATCGCCATACTTACAGCTTGTCTTAGTCAAGAAGTATAACATATGCTAGTCTATCCATATTAACAATGTCCAATCTTGTTAATATTATGACTAAGGATAATTTAGGTATTATCACATTTACATACAATAGGAATCTCACATCATGAACTCTTTATGATTTCCTTTGTACTATGATTTTATACCATGGACTTTATTACATACTATAAGATTATTATTAAGCAAATGTCATAACATGAGCACTAAGTAATAAAGAATGCCATTTTATTAATGAATAATTATTTGATTGTACATTGAATTATCCCTATTACACATGTGCTCTAGGGCATACAACTAACATGGATATTGAGACAACAACTAGTCTTTGGGCTTCTAGGTTGCTTCTTCTATGTTGTGATGTCTCTAGAGGACTTTAACTAAAGGAATGGCTTTATTCCTCAACTATTTCACTTCTTTGGCCAGTATCTCTATAGGTTCTTCTTCGTAACTCAAGTCTAGTGGTATTTCCACATTTTGTTATTGGGACCATGTGGGAGGGATTTGATATATATCACCTTAACATTAAGATGTGAAATACATCATGAATCTATGATAGTTCAAATGGTAAAGCCAGCCTATATGTTAGAGGTCCCACTCTCTCTGTGATCTCATATGGGCCAATGAATCTAGGGCTCAACCTTTTTCCAAAATCTGAGGACCTTCTTTCATGGGGACATTTTTAAGAACACTTTCTCACCCATAGCATACTCAACATCATTCTGCTTTAAATCAGTATATGATTTCTGCCTATTATGTATAGCTTTTAATCTCTCTTTGATCACCTTAACCTTTTCTTCAACATCTCTATCCAGATCAACCTCTAATACCTTGTTTTCCCTAATCTCACTCTAACATAAAAGAGTTCTACACTTTTTACCATACAATACATCATATGAGGCCATGCCCAAACTAGTCTAATAGCTATTGTTATAGGCAAACTCAGCTAAAGACAAATAGTGATCCCAACTGCCTTTAAATTCAATGGCATAGCTGTATAACATATCCTTCAGCACTTGTATCACCCTCTCTAACTATCTATTTGTCTGAGGGTGAAAGGTTGTATTATAGGTCAATCTAGTGCCTAAGGCTTTATGCAACTTCTTCCAAAACCTAAAAGTGAATCAGGGATCTCTATCATAAATGATTACCATAAGTAAACTATGAAGTCTAATAATTTAATCAATGTACAGTTTAGCCAACATTTTCTAGGGAGTAATCCATTCTGACATGGATAAAGTGAGCTGTCTTAGTTAGTCTATCAATAATCACCTATACAGCATCACATTTGCCTCTACTCATAGGCAATCCCATTAGAAAATCCATTGCCACTTTTTTCCACTTCCATTCTAATTTACTATTGGATGTAGCAATCCAGAAGGGACATAATGCTTAGCCTTTACTTGTTGACATGTCAAACATCTAGAAACATAATCTGCCATGTCTCTCTTGATACCTAACCACTAATACTGAGGCTTTAAGTCCAAATACATCTTAGTGCTACCAAGGTGCATAGTGTAAAGAGCTTTATGAGCCTTCTTCAATATCTATAACCTCAGGTCATCTGTATTAGGTACACATAACCTACCCTGATAATACAAATGTTGATTCTCTTTCAACTAAAATCTTAGTGCCTTCCCTTATTGAACATTACTTACCAGTTGTATTAGTGACTCATCTCTACCCTATGCTTCCATTATCTGCTACTTGAAGTCTAGTTTAATTTGTAACTCAGCCAATATGGCATTATCCTTAGTGTACTACTATTTAGCATTCATAGATCTCAAAGTCACCATGAATTTCCTACTCAAGGCATCTGCTACCACATTACCTTTTCATGGATGGTAATCTATCAAGTAGTCATAATCCGTAATCACCTCTAGCCATCTTCTCTGTCTCAAGTTCAATTCTTTTTGAGTGAGAAGGTATTTGAGACTCTTGTGATTAGTGTAAATGTAACATTTCTCACTATATAAGTAATGCCTCTAAATTTTCAAAGCAAAAATAATAGCAGTCAACTCTAAGTCATGAGTAGGATAATTCTTCTTATGTGGTTTTAACTGTCTAAAAGCATAGGCTACTACTTATCCTTCTTGCATTAGCACACAACCTAAGCAATTAAGTAAGGCATCACTATATGCTACAAAGTTCTTACCCTATTTAAGTTGAATTAAGATAGGAGTTCCTGTCAGCATCTTTTTTAGCTTCTTAAAACTAGCTTGACATGTGTCATCCCACTCAAATTTTGACATTCTTCCTAACCAGTCTTGTCAAAGTGGTTGCAATTAAAGAAAATCCCTTCACAAACCTCCTTTAATACCCAACTAATCCTAGAAAGCTCTGTATCTCTATCACATTCCTTAAAGGCTTCCACTTTTAACACTACCTTGACCTTGCTGGGGTCTACTCTGATGCCTTTTACTGACACTACATATCCTAGAAAAGCTACTTCAATCAACAAAAAGTGACACTTACTCAGCTTGGCATACAACTATCTCTCCCTCAGAGTTTGCAACATAACCTTAAGATGTTCATGTTTCTTCCTAGTTATAGAGTATACCAAAATATCATCAGTAAATACTACTACAAATTGATCCAGGTATGGTTGAAATACTCTATTCATTAAATCTATAAAGGTTGCTAGAGCATTTGTGAGACCAAAGGGCATTGCCAAGAATTTATAGTGCCCATATCTAGTTCTAAATGCAATCCTAGGAATATTAGCTTCCTTGGTTCTTAGCTGATGGTATCTAGACCTCAAGTTGATCTTGGAAAATACACCCGCACCTCTTAACTAATCAAAGAGGTCATCTATTCTAGGTAAAGGATATTTGTTTTTCGATGTCACCTTGTTTAGCTATTTGTAATCAATACACAACTGAAGCGAGCCATCTTTCTTCTTCACAAATAACATAGGTGCTCCCCAAGGTGAAATATTGGGTCTAATGGAACCCTTATCTAATAGTTTCTACAATTGTACCTTTAGTTCTTTCAGCTCAGTAGGTGTTATT